>ML807305.1:0-29669 GCA_009831015.1 Picea engelmannii
CCGCGCCCAGTAAGAAGTTAGGGCGCGGGTTGCTTGTTTTCAAGTGATTTTTGAGGAATTACTCAGCATGGCTTTGGCTGGGAAGAGGCATGAGTTGGCCTGATGTCAGGTAAACCTGTATGGTGCATTTTAGGGTTATAACATGCATGAGAACATGGCGTTGGGTAATTTAATTCTTTTTTGTTTGATCATTTCAATTCAAGTAATTTTCATTTTGCAAGCATGATTTGTTTTCTTGAAGAGTGTGATTGTTTTTCTTGAAGAGTGTGGTGTGATTACTTTTTGCAATAGTATTTGAATTCCTTGATTAGTTTTTATCAAAGTTGGCCAACAATGAGAGATATGATTTATGGAAATAGGAAGTTTCCAAATCATGCTTGGTGTATCCTTGGTGACAACTGGGTTCCCATTCTTGGTGATTTATTGGTGCCAACAGGGTTAGCATGATCGGTGTTCAAGTACATGATCATTGCCAAGAGTGATTGAGGTAACTTTGGAATTTTGTAGTGAAGTGATGCAATTTTATTTTTAGGTAGAAGCATGTTAGAAAAATGAATGAAACTTAAGAATTTGTAGCCCGCACATGCAATGCACAAAATCTCACAAGCCATTAGAAACCCTGGTTGATAAGATAAACTGCACAAGTATTCTCGGTTAAATAGAATATGTATAGAAAAAATGTCACAAACATCAACATATTGTCAATTATAGAAGGTCTATGTGGTGTCATACCTAAACAAGGATTATATGCAGGAATAAGACTAATCAATTAACCACATATCTTTTATTACAAACAATGCTTAGAAGAGTATCTAGAAGTTGTCATTTACTATCTATATCTTTCAGAAATAAATCTTGGTGATGTGGGACTTGTTAATCCTGAGATTGTTTGTGTCTCAACAAACAATGTCATAACATCTCAAAGTAAATGATATTTGATTTAATAATTCTTTTATTCCTTAGAAATAAGTATGATATTTCAATAACTTAATAACTAGAAATATAGATGTCAGATCTAGTTCTTTAAGAATTTTTATAAATTATTAGAAGTTGAGAAGAAGAATTAAGATAAACAAAACTGAAATACAAAGTAAGGTATCTAGTTAAGATAAAGATCACTTTAATTTCAATAGTATAAATAACAAGATATGTGTCTATGTTATGAATTTCATTAAATAAATGATAAACAAATCATACATATATTGGTCTTATCTTGCTCACAACAAGATAGAGGAAAGTCTATACCCAAGTAAATGTTTAATAGAAAAAATGAAGTAGAAATTGTACTAAATTGCAACCATTGACAACTCAAACACAATAATTTGAAGAAAGTGAATTATGATAAAATATTAACATAACACAAGGAGAACATGACTTAAAGGAATAAGAACCAAAATCTCATATATCTCTACAAAAAGTGAAGTTCTTTATTGAAACTCTCCTGCTACCTTAAGGCTCAAAATTCCCTTCTATCATTCAAGGTATCCAGTTAAGATAAAGGTCACTTTAATTTCAATAGTATAAATAACAAGATATGTGTCTATGTTATGAATTTCATTAAATAAATGATAAACAAATCATACATATATTGGTATTATCTTGCTCACAACACGATAGAGGAAAGTCTATACCCAAGTAAATGTTTAATAGAAACAATGCAATATAAGTTGTACTAAATTGCAACCATTCACAACTCAAACACAATAATTTGAAGAAAGTGAATTATGAGAAAATATGTAACATCACACAAGGAGAACACGAATTAAAGGAATAAGAACCAAAATCTCATATATCTCTTCAAAAAGTGAAGTTCTTTATTGAAAATCTCCTACTACCTTAAGGCTTGAAACTACCTTCTATCATTCTACAACATTATTTTCTAGAAATAGGATCATAACCAAAATTGGTTATCTCCTCCTAATCTTAAGTCAACATTACAAAAATATATACAAAATATCCCAAACTTCTAGGAACAGATTCTTCAAAATCTCTAAATTTTCTCAAAGTGGTTGACCAGTTCATTGAAGCTGCATCAATCGTTCCCACTCCTGAATTGATGGATATTTACATGAAATCATCTTTTCGTAGGAAATATCTACCTAAGTATATCTTTCATATGTAGGAGGAGTGTCAAATAAGTTCCTAAGATGCCATAAAAGAAATAAATCTTCATCTAGCAAGTCGACATAAATCTTCATCTAGTAAGTCGACAATTGTTTGTCATTTCAAAACTCATGTTGCTCCCTTAAACTTGTTGGCATTTTCTCTTGCTTTTACTAATAATGGTTGATATTCTAGAAAAGGAAGTAAACCCTTTTTACCATAAATTTTAGGTAAACTCATTTCCACCATTCTTTTATAATGGTTGTTAAACCATTGTACACTCTTTTGAAGATGGGTTAATTTATTCTGGACTTGTTGAATAATATTTCTTTTTGTAAAAACCATTTCTACCTCTATGATTGTATTAGTTCTGTCTTTAAATCTAGATTGATTCAATTCCTCTTTTGTCTTGGAATTAAGCACTTTAATTATTTGATTAGATAGTTGAGGTTTATTACCTAATTCTTGTAAAGCAACTTCTACATATTTGTCAACCTTTTTGACCAAACTAGCCTCTTATTCCATGATTATGAAAGACATCCACTTTCTACTTGTTTGATCAATAATTTTATTCCAGATAATGTGTCTAGATCCCAGTAGATATGATTTCCCTGAAATCTTGTTTTTCAACATATAAAATTCTTCCTACAATTTGGATTTTACTCCATTTAATTTCTTGAGTTGTCTCTCTTTCTCTCCCACATGCTCCTTTAAAAGTGTGATTTCAGTTTCATGAGTAGAGGATTATCTTTTTTATTTTTTCATCTCAATTTCTTTGAGATCTAGATCTGCTAAAGTATTAGCCAATTCTTCTAAGTTGTTTGTTGATGAAGAAATTGTAGATGAAGATGAAATTCCTTGTTTCAGAACTTCTATCTGTTGTTGTAAAAAATTGACTTGTTCATTCAGCTAAGCTATAACATTCAAAAGTTGTTCCTTCTTCTTTTCGATATCCATTATTTCAAGAGTCTCGACATGATCTAGATCAGTCATTTTAAGTTGTCCACTCAAAATAATTATTTCATTGTCTTTAGAATTTATTATCTCATGTATTAGTGCTTCATTAGTAGCATTATCTCTTATTATTAAGATTTTCTTTTCCAAATATTATATTCTCATTTGTCTGACCTTGAAAGCTATTTCCTCTTGCTTCAATTTCTATTTCAGCTGATTGTTCATTCTTTTCAATTTCCTCATATTGAGAGTAGTTATGATAATGTCTCTATTCACCATATCTCATGCCTGTTTGTGCGTATCCATCTTGTCAAATAAGGGTACCTGGTCAAGACCAAAAGAAAATTTTGCTAACTTATATTTACTATGACCTTGAATGCTTGTACTTGCTGGTTCCAAAAAAAACAAATTCAATCTCCCTTTTTCAAAATATGCTATAGACAACAACCTTGTTTTTTATAAATCATGATCTAGATTTTGTAGTAAATGTTTCTTTATCTGTGCATTCTTGTCTTTTATACTATCATATTTTGAGAATATACTTTTGGGTTTCATTTATGAAGTCCCTTCTTCTGTTGGATTAAAAAACATTGAGGGAAGAAGATCCATTGAGTAAATGGGATCCTTTTGGATTTATCCAATCGTTCATATTTCATATTTGTAACATCCCACTCTTGCGCACACTGAGCGAACTTATTCTTTGAGGACACTTGCTTGCAAGTGATCCGGATTATTATACTATTGGCCGCTTGATTATGATTATGAGGCATTATTGATATGATGATATGTCATTTTGTGTGTTTACATAGATAGGTGCTATTGACTGGGTTCTCCTGAGTGTGCAGGAATTTGGACCTCGAGGATGTAGTGGCATCGATGAAACCCCTTGGACTCCGGATAGAGTTAGGGAGTGGACTATTGGCGTTTGATTGTTGTTGATATGAAAAATGTACATCTAATTATATGTTATGATGATTGGTTATCATTGCAGACATTATTTGTTGATGATGCATGCTGATGATAGATTGCCGACCAGACTCACATGTGGAGTAGAGTGGTCACGCATGACAACCAAAGACTTTGAGGGAGAGATGTGGACAACAACCCTGCCATAGCCTACTATCAATCCCGTCGTGGCTCGAACTGTGGGTTAACAATTACCTAGTTCGATAAGTCTCGCGATGTCGTGAGGGAAGACTGCGTCAGTCACTCACGATGATTCTAAGGGGTGCGCAATAAGGCAAGGGCCTTATTCCTTAGAGGCCCTTAGTCTCCCACAAGATCACTTGGCAGAGTATTGACTCCAGGGGTTTTTGATTTCTACCAAGTCAGTCAAGAGACGAGTTGCACCCTTGGATCATATTGGCGTAAGTTCGATTAGACCAGGGTCCTTCTCAGGTTACCAACAAAAGATACCGTGTACTCTAGAGCACTAGAATTTTCATCTCCTCCGAAGAGAAGAAGTCTCACCCGAAGTGCTGCTGAGACAGATCGATAGGGAAGGGTAGGGAAAAGACTTAAGAGGATCCATAGGGCCTTCAGGACTCATTCTTGATCTTGCGTAAGAGACATGAACAGATCTAAACCATGCATGTGCAAGAATCGAACCTACTTATGTTGTGAACAAGAATTTAAGTGTAGAACCATCAGATAGAACTTACATACCATAAGGAAATGTTGTAATGCATAAGAAAACACACAGAGATACATCATATTTGAAAATTTAGGTCCTTCTTCATATTATATTTTGAATCTTTCTGTGATTATAGACTCAGAATTACACCTAGTGTCATGCACAGACTCTTGACTCTAAACTCCTGTCGTAGAGCTCCAACTCTTGAATTGATAGATTAAATTCTTTACAGACTCACGGCTTGACTGACCAACAAAAACAATGGAAAAACAATAACTAGTCAACAAATAATCCGCTTCTTTTACAATTATGTTCATCACTATGTATAAGATGGGTTGTGTCTTCCTTCTCATCTTGCATGCTTTCTTGTTCTGTTGTAGTTTTTTTTTTCTTAGCTAGCGTTGCGCTGACTTCCACAACTACTTTCTTTTACTCTTTCTCGTTCTAATGTCCATCCTCTGTTGAATCTTGCACAACTCATGCTCAGTAAAAAATTTCACAATTCCTTATCCAAAAATGAAGGGCCCAATAGGATTCGACCATAATCCTTGACTTTCCCTCGAGTCAAGTACTTGGTTCTCTCACATCTCCCAGGAGCATATACTATTTTCTCTTTTCCTCCTTTTCTTCTTCCTTGGGCTCTTCTATTTGTGCTTTCTCTTCTTTTACCTCTTAAAATGAAGGGACCAACTCTGGTACCAATTCTAAGGCTCGTTGTTTCACTCCTTGAAAGTTTCCCACTTTATCCTGCCATTACCTGGCGAGGAGTGATGCCTCTGCAACAAATTGTTGAGTTGTTTCCTTGCTATCCGCATTTGTATTGGACGCGACCAACAAGTTCCACTCAGAGTCTGTTGCTGCATCAACTTGATGCATTTTCATGTATACTGCCTAAATAACAGGTCAGAAGTCATGTATCTCTTTCTTTGCTACGGACTGAGCCTCAAATAGGACGTTCAACTCGTTGTCCGCTTGTTGGATTTGATCAAACTTCTATTGTTGCTCCATAGGATCCATTATAGCTGCAACTTCTTTGTTCAACACCTATATCTTTGTATGCACCTCCTCCAAGACTTGGCTACATCGAGCAATGATTCCCATCTAGTTGCTGACTTCCCTGAAAATCTGTTTGCATTCCTCTGTGTGCTTGTGTAATGTTTCTTGGGCATTGTTACCTTGCATTACTATCTTCTGCATTTTCTCTTGCAGCTTCTGGGGCTGCTGCGTTGCTTCTTGTTGTGCCTGTTGTAATCGTGTTTTTAGCTACTCAGCTTTAGTGGCGAGTTGTGTCCATGCTCCTTGTAGCAACTCGATCTGGTGTTTCGGCTCGCCTGCATTACTGAATTCAAATAGTTTGGGTGCAATCTTTTGAATCTTTGGCTAGGCTTCGACAAGTCTTTCTTTCACTCTTTCCATTTTGTGCTGAACTTGGATTTTTTCATGTGCTTCCTGCATCCTTCATGTTTGTGCGACAAACTCTTCCTTCCTTGCAACCTTGGCATATCTCTCGGCCTCCTGAAGCCTTTGATCTAATTGATCAGTTGATGCCCTGATCAGTCCAAATAATTGTGTCATTGGCCACTGCATGAGATCAACAGATGAAGGAGATACGTCTGTGGGTGCTCGTGTCTACAGTGGAAGTTCACTGGTCGTTGTGTGGTCCGAACGGGTCTCTACCTCCTCATCTGTTAGTGGTCCTGTCACAATCTTCGACCTTAGTGTCGTGGTCAGAAGAGTCAGAACCTCTGTTCTGGCTATGCAAAGCTGCATCAGTGCTACGCATTGCTGAGGGTCCTGGAGAACCTGCTCCATTTGTTCACGCACAGATGTTGAGCTGTGCCTGGGTGTTGATTCTGTTTCTTTCTGAGGTTGTGGTAGCTCATGCTCTTTTTTTGCTTCTATTTCCTTCATTGTGGGTTCTTGTGCTGCCTCACCCTTGGTCAGCAGGGGGATTTGTTGTTTTCTTTGGAAGTGCAACTCCTCTTCATTTTGGGTGTCTTTCCCTTGCGTCGAAGACTTAGGTTGTTGTTCCTGGATGTCTGGGTTCAGACCATTCAACTTCGTAATTTTATCTGGTGCTTTTGGGTCTAGAAAAAAAACTTTTGATCTTGGCTTGGGTGACATTTGGGTTGTCTCTGGGAGTCCTTTATCCACTATCTCTGGCTGATCGAGTTGCATCGACTATGGGGTTATGGTCTGGGGTGGGCTGGTGGTGATGGGGTTTGGTGATTGGGGTGGTGGTGATGGAGGGTGCTCAGTGATTAATGTGGACATAAATGTTTCAGGATCTGGGTCATCATGAATTTGAATGATAGTGATAGCGTTGGTCATTGCGCAGGTGTGGGGAGGGGCTGATGCAAGGGGTTGTGGGTTCAGGGGTTTGTTCGGTGACACCCCAATTCTGGGCCTCTTCACCAATGGTTTGGTACTGAACACAATGCCCAAAATATGGTTAACATCCACACTAGATAACACTACATTGGATGGTAGTTGAAGGATAGTCAGTCTTTTCTTCCTCTCCAACCGTTGCATCTCCTCCTCCTCCTTAGAGTCTAATTGTGCTGGAGCATCTGGCTTCTGTGGCTTTGGACCTGAGCTTGGACCGACCTATGCATATTTGTCTTTCTTATTTAGCAGCTCCGTAGGTAGGATATAATGCATTCCTGTCTTGCGCAGGTTACGTTTGACTCATTTCCCTTACATGACTTCTCTGTTAAAGGCCTCCTCGTCCAGATAGAACGACAACATCCTTATGTGGAAATCGTCCCTGCTTGCATGTCTCGGCCAAACAAATCTGTGGTTCCAGTTCATGCTAAAAGAAATATTTCTCGCATTGCAGTTGAGGAGTTCCTGTGGGATACACAACCTCTATGTTGCGTTGATCAACCCATTGTACTACTTAGCAAATGATTCGACGTTGAAGGTTGTATTCTCTGAATATGGCCTGGACTGCCATGGCTCAAACATATTTTCCATGCGCACTTTATCTGGTATCGTCGGCTCTATTACCACAAGTGGCTTCCATTTAAACATAGAGAATGCCACAAGTAGATATCCATAAGTGAAGGTTCCTCCCTTCTCCTGTGCTTCCTTGCACACTACTAGGACTTCCTCTAGCAAGTAACTGCACCAATTAAATACAGCTCCATTGGCGCAAAATTCAGCTACTGATAATGCATCTAGAGTGCATTCATCTTTGTAGTATGATATCATAAACTTGTTGGCTATGATGTAACAACTAGTCTGGATTGTCTCGGGTAGGATGGGTTCAATTACTGTTGTGCATCCCCCCCTCTTTGTGTTGAATTTCTCATACAGGTTGAGCTCGCCTTTCTTTTTCCCATGCTTACCAGGACCTTGGAATCCTTTCGACACATCCTCTCCTTGGGAGGATAGTCTAGTAAGTTGTTGGATGTCTTCAACATGGATTTTATACCGCTTATCCAACCATAGGCTTCTGTCATGCACCCTCCTTATTAGAAATTATGTGCACCGCACAACCTCACCAGTGGTACCAAAGACTGGTAGGCCTCTTAGGTTCATGATGGTCAAATTGAACAAATTGATGAAGTCTGATTTTGGCACAAATTGCATACCTCCGATTCCATCTGGAGCCATCTCCCAAAAAACATCTGTGTTCATTTGAGGAAACAAGGCTAAATCTGTGAGGTCAAGATTAAGGAGCTTAACATGCTCCACCTTCCCTTTGAGATCACTTACGATCTTGACTCGTGGGTCATAGGGATCATATGGAACTACTTCTTTAGACATAGCGCTTCGGCTCATTGTGGCTCTCGGCATTCACACTTCTGTGGCAGCTAAGGACTGAGGTTACGAGTGCGGGTTTCACAATGGTATAGGCTAGTTTTCTCTACTGGATTCAGAAATGGCTATGTTATTTTGGAACAATACATTCTCGAGTGAGTTCTCAGGGCCTTATACTTGTCTTAACGACCAAGTTTAGTAATAACTGCAGGTGATCATGATTTTATGGATGCTATTGGATCTGATTTGTTCGACGGGATGATTTAGCAAGGTAAATCCCATTGGGAATTTCTGGCATTAACTTATTTGCGTGAGTGGAATGGGGACGTGGGAGATTTCATACCTTTCTATTTGATGGGTGGGTATCCCGGTGCGAACTTCAAGGGCATCTTTGCGTAACACGGATTTATGGCTTAATTGACCTCAGATGGGGTACTGAAATGGAAATAAAGGTTGTGACTAGACTGGGTTCATGTGGCACATGGATTCAAATCGTACTCAGATTCATCCTCCCTCTGACCACAAAGGTTGTCCCCATCATATTGATGACTTTCATTAATGGATTCTCCTATACCTCGGGTCCTGCACTGCTGAGTCTTTATTTATATATCAAAGAACACATAAACAAAAAATAAACTATGTGTCATAGAGCAACACTGCGCACATGGAATTTATTAACTAAATTTACAAAAAATTCAGAAAACTCAAATATACTAATGTACAAGCTCACTCGAGCTAGAGCGTCAGTCCCTTATTTCTTAGTTTTGAGACAGATAGGGCTTCAGGCGAGTGCTATTCACCCAGCCTAGCCACAACACACCATCCAGTTGCATGATTCTGACTGCTCCTGAGGGTCGTATCTTCGCAATTATGAACGGTCCAAACCAGTGCATGTGCAGCTTGCCAGGATGCTTCTGTTACTGACTATCGTAGAGTAGTACCTTGTCTCCTTGCATGAATACCTTGGTCTCAATGTGCCTGTCATGCCAAGATTTTTGTCTTTCTTTTTCAACCAACTGATGGAAGTCTGCTAGAAATCTGGTTTCCTTGAGTTCATGTAATTCCTTAAGACTCTACACCACTGATTCCTCCTCTGTCATATGTGTGGCTTGTGCAATATATAAAATTGGGGTGATAAATTCTACAGGCACCACTTCTTCTCTCCCCTAAACTAACTGGAACGGTGTATACCTGTGGAGTCTTTTTTTTGTTGTCCTGTATGCCCAAGTACAGCTAGAACTCTATCGTCCCAGTCCTCGTGGTTTGCACAACAGACCTTTGTTAACCCCCTTTCTATAATTTTGTTGAAGGCTTCGACTGTTCCATCGGCTTGTGGGTGGTATGGACTGCTCTTGTGGTGTTGAATTAGAAATTTTGCTATAAGTGTTGCTATAGTGCTACTAATGAAATGAGCTCCCGGATCGTTGGTTAAGCTCCTGGGACATCCGAACCTCGTACTCATATTCTTGAAAATGAATCTGGTAGCAGTATATGTCGAACAGTCCTGTACAATTGCTACTTCAACCCAATGGGTAAGGTAGTCAGTTGCGGTAATGATGTACCTTGCCTTTGAATGCTTGGCAATAGGTTTGATTGGTCCAATGAAGTCAACTGCCCATTTCTCAAATGCCTGTAGAGCTCTAACTAGTTGTAGTGGTAGCTTGTCTCGGTGTTACGACTTTCCACCCATTGAAAAACATCAAATGATCTAGCGTATACCTTGGAATCCATGAAGAGTGTTGCCCACCAAAGTCCTGCCTGGAGAACTTTCTGTGCCGTGGCCTTTCCTCCTACGTGGCCTCTTGCAACTACACTATGGAATTCCTAGAGTATGGCTTGTCTTTCATGACCCAGGACACATCGTCTGAGGATGTTGTCTAGTCCAATTTTATACAACTATCCGACGATCAACTGGTAATATGCTGCTCTAACAACCATTTGGAATTTGTGGGTTGCGGAATATGTCTCTAGACAGGCCCTTGTACTTAGGAAGACTGCTATGTCATCCAAGTACTCCAGTATGGCCTCAATTCTAAACAAGTCTGCATATGGGAGTTGATCATCTACTGCTCTGCCACTTTCCCCTCACTCTAACCTAGATAGGTGATTAGGTCCTACGTTGCATCTTCCCATCTTGATGATAACTTTAAATGAAAATTCCTGAAATAAGAGAAGCCATCTACAAATTATTCCTTCTAGTACTGGTTTGTTAACTACATATTTCAATGTAGAATGGTTAGTAAAGAATTTAAAATGAGATCCTAACAAATAATGTCTAAATTTATACAAAGCATAAATCATGGCTAGACCCTCCCTCTCTGTCATTGTGTAGTTGCGCTCCGGTTACGACAACTTCTGACTCGCAAAATAGATAGGATGATCCATAGCTCCATCACCAAGTTGTGTTAAAATAGCTCCCAAAGAAATTCCTGAAGCATCTACATGGACATGAAATTTATTCTCCCAATTTGGGAATATCAGTATCCGTGTTGTGATGAGTTTCTCCTTGAGTGTCTCGAATGCTTTATTACATTTTGGAGTCCATTGGAATGTTTCATCATTTTTCAGTAAGTTTTCCAGAGGTGTCGTAATGTTGGCATATCTTTGGATGAACCTGCGATAGTAACCTGTGTGTCCCAGTGTGGAGCGCAACTTTTTATCGCTCGTAGGTGGAGGCATATTCACAATGACCGCAAATTTGGCTGGGTCTACCAATACACCTTCTCAACAGACTATATTGCCCAACAATTTCCCATGTGGTACAAAGAAGATACATTTTCTGAGATTTAATGAGATTTGCAGCTCTCTGCATCTGTCAAACATTAGTCGCAACAATGCTACATGTTCCTTGAGCATGTTATATATATTCCAATCGTCCATATAGACTTCTATAAATTTGTGGATGAACTCTCTAAAATATGCTATCACAATCCTTGAGAAAACTGCAAGGGCATTCTTCAAGCCAAATGGCATCACATTGTATGCAAAGGATCCCCATTCTGTTATTAAAGTGGTCTTCCTTTTGTCTTCTTCAACGATCCTGACTTGATGGTTTCCTGAAAATCCATCTGTGAATGAGTATGCTTCCTTTCCCAAAACCTATTCAAGTACTTTTTCTGTAAAGGGTGTTGGGAAAGGGTCATGTACACAGGCAGAGTTGAGGCTTCTGTAGTCTACACAGACTCTAATATCCTCTGTGTCTTTCTTGCTTTGAATAACTATCACGCTAACCCACTCTGCTTCTTCTACTGCAAAAATGAGACCTGCTTCCAACATATTGTCTATCTCCTTCTTAACCTTCTCTTTTACTTTAGGATTAAGATTGTGTGGTCTATGTCTGATAGGCTTGGATCCTGGTTTCAGTTCAATCTTCATTTCTCTTGTGACTCCTTTGATTCCCTTTAACTCTGAAAAGGTCTTTGGGAACAAATCCTCATATTCTCGTAGTAAACTCTGTATTTCCTGACTGGTTTGCTCATCCCAGTAGTCTCCCACCATAGCTATTTTGGGTTGCTCTATAGTCCCTATATTGATTTTGCGCAATTTTAATGGGTGATTGTAGGAACTATCGGTCTTGCTGGGTATGGTGTTTTGAATTTATTTGCTCCCTTATGTCTCTTTGATGGATAGGTTTCTCAATTCTTCTAGGTCATCTAAGCTTTTTGAATCTCTGCTAATCTGATAACATTCTATAGGTTTCTCAATTGGGGGCAATTGGAGATTAGTCTGGAGTTCTTGGCTATGTTTCGAACATACCACTAAGTTTGATTTCTGATTACCACTATCTGTAAAAATAAATTCTTTAATCTTTTGCATGACTACTTCAAGATCAGGGTACTTACTTGTAAATGAGAAGTCCTTGCAAAATTGAGCTGCAAGTGTTTGCCAGTCGCTGGTCTATCTTATGGTTTCCTCATGTATGACCCAAGCTTTCAGGATTGGACCTAGGGAGTGGGGGAAAAACTGGACCCAGAACTGAGATGGTATCCCTGCAGATTGCCACTGTGTTACGCAGTGTTCAATATGTATCCTAGGATCTGATTCTCCGCTAAACAGTTGCGCAAATTGAAGATCTATTTGCATCTCTAATTCCAGCTTCTCCTTATTCTGGAACTTGTACTTGATACCTTGCTTCACCTTGTCCCAAGTTCTGAATACGGATTTATGATTAGCCCACCATCTGGTAGGGGTGTTCTGAAAAGCCATATGTAGTACCGAGATTCTTTGGTCTTCTCTTATGTTTTCTTCCATGTTGTGCAAAAACCTTTCTAGATTTGAGGTGCCATCGTATACTAGGTGTTCTCTGACTTTGGTCCCAACCCATATGGTTGCTTTGACAGTTGCGAATCTTCTTGAGAATATTTCATGCAAACCTTTTTTCCAACTGTCGAAAGCCAGTTCTGAGTCTTCATCTACTGACTGTATGCTTCTCCAACTTATTGATCCATCAACAGTAGGATTTATATAATCGTTTCTTGTCCCAACTGTTACAGTGTACAACTGGTCCAAGTCTTCTCCCTCCATATTATTGTTTGTTGGTTCTGTATACCTGGGTCCTACATATGGATCCAAGGTTTGAACTACCTTGATTCAATCAGACTCAAAGGTCATGGTGTCTTTCTTCAAGTCGATTACTACATAATCTTCATAGGCCCAATCGATGCCAAGTAGTTCAGGGTAGGGATCCTTATCTCCCATGATTTCAATGAATTCAAAGTCAACCATTGTCTTTACTCCTGCAACCTCTATTTCCACATTCTCTAGTCTTCCTATGGGGAAGATACAATATTAGTTCACCATTCTTAACTAAATTGGGGAATATGTCAGCCTAGGTTTTCCTAAGGCTTCCTAGGTATTCTTAGACAGAATGTTCACATCGGATCCTAGATCCAACATGACATCCTTGATTTTGAATTCATCTAACCGAGATATTATTCTAAATTATTTTCTGGTTCGTACTTTTCTTTGTTTCACTCTCTGGGTACTCTTCTTAGGAAGGTTAGCCCTTATTCTTTCCCCTAGGGGTTCTTCGTTCTCTAAAACTAGGTATAGCACGTTGCACAACTTTTTTGTTAGTTGATCATTCCCCTGAATGTTAGAGAACAATTGAAACCAAAGGTCAACTACATTTTGAGATTGTTCAGGTTGTCTTGGCATGACTATAGGGTTTCTGGGTGCAGGGGATGAAGCAGGGACTTGCGCCATCTTGGGATAAACAATAGGCTGTGAGGGTTTCTCTTGCATCTCAGGGCTAGGAACATTCTAAAATAAGTCTATGGCATCTTTAAAGAATAGATTTTGTTTCAGAGGGCCATACCTGTGTTTCTTTCTGGATTTGAGGTAGAGTATCAATATCAACTCTTGTCTTCGCTCCTCCTCGAGTAACGATATTAAGGTTGTGAAATTGTCCCTTAGCAACCCTCTTGATTTTTGAACTGATAAGGTTAGTTCCTCTTTGTTGTACTCTATCCTCCCATTTTGCGATTAGCTCTGGGAAGTCTTCAGTTGCGTTCCCATTGGTTCTGCAATGAGAGCACCATGGTCACCTTGGATAAGGACAGTCTCTAGCCATGTGACCTTTTTCATCACAATTATAGCATCTGCTTGGCCCTCTTTGTCGATTTCTTCCTCCTCTTAAGTCTCCTCTGGCTCCACCTCCTCGACCTCTTCCTAGTCCCTGAGGGTTTTCATTCACCCTGAATGTTGTTTAGTATAATCTGTATGCTAATGCATCCAATGCCCTACATTGATTGGTAGTATGCATGGTAGATGTGCAGAACTCACAATGTATTATGTTCGGTACTGTCAAGTATTTCTGCATGATGGGGCACTGTCTTGGCCCATGCCCATGGATTCAACAGATTTCACAATACTCAATTGTTGGTGTTGCTTGGCCTCCTGGGAAAGAATGATATGAGGCGGGGTTATGGAAAGGTATGTTCGTCGATACTTGCACAACTCCTCTCGCGAGTCCTAGTGGGGTTATCATTGGATTCTGAGGGGGTCCCATTCCCCTTCCTCATAGGAATTCGTTCACTAGATGACCTTCCGTATAACATCCAGTGCATCAAACCTACGGTCGTCCTGATTTGGGTACCGTCAGCTCTTGAATATTTTCTGTAAGTGATGATATCTACCCTTGTAGTTGCACCAGATTCACATCTACTGGGGGTTTGGTAATTCTCAGGCTCCTAGAGTATCCCGCCATGGCTTCAATCTTCATTGATTGTTCCAAGGCATCTGCTAATGTGGTTATCCACTGTTGCGTTAGAGGAATCTGAGTCAAAGGCATCAACCCCTAAATGTACCACTCCCTTTGATGTTCTTCGTGGATTGGATGTGCCAACCTCCCTATGG
Organism: Picea engelmannii; assembly: GCA_009831015.1. Classification (NCBI taxonomy): domain Eukaryota; kingdom Viridiplantae; phylum Streptophyta; class Pinopsida; order Pinales; family Pinaceae; genus Picea; species Picea engelmannii. The sequence goes on from ML807305.1 coordinate 14,813, forward strand.
CATATTTAAACTTCTAGTTGTATTCCCAGGCTGATTCACCTTCCTATTACTGGATCTCGCGTAACTTGGACAAAGCCTGTTGTTCTGACTGAGGTAACTTGAATTCTGCTATGAACCTTGTCCATACCTGGCCAAGTGAGAATGCTTGACCTTGCATTCTTGGCACTCCTAGATTGATACTCTTCATGTACCACTTGAGAGCATGCCCTCTTAAGGTAGTCTAGAACTCGACCAACTTATTCGCATCCAGAGTCCCTTTGGATCTTCGGATTGCTTCACACAAGAACTAGTGCTACTCAACGTCTTCATCTCCCTTACCCCAAAATTCTGGGTCTCAAGCAATCGAACCTCCCACATGGTCAGCCATTGTTGATCTTGTTGTTCCTATCAATATGAATCCTAACGGTCCTGCTTGCGATCTACCAGGGGATCCCACTATCCTCCCTGTGCTTGCCCCTCTTGGCTGTGACTGACTAATTAATTATACTGGAATAGAACTAGCATGAGAAGGTAGTATCGAGCTTACTTCTTGTATAGAAGGCACTTGGGGTATGGGTGATTTGGGGCTAGTGCCACTAGCTTCGAGGCAGTTTTCTTTGATCTGGGGGGTCTCATTTGCTTCCACTAGGGTGATCTCTTTGGCCAGATTCTCGATCTCTCCTGTTATCGTGGCTGAATCTTCTCTTTCTTCTCCAATATTCATGTCGACTTTTTCCTCTCTCATGCCTATACCTTCTCCTTCTTGTCTCGCCTCTTAGGGACTTCTTTCTCTCCATGCTTCTCTCTCATTTAATCTTTGACTGGTCATTCGTTCCTGTCTTATCATCTTTTGTAATTCTTCCCTCTGTCTTTCCTCTACTTCTCCTGATCCACCTTCTTTCCTCAACTTCTCGGATTGTCTTATTGCTTTCTTGATCTTGTCGCGACACCACTTCTCAACTATGGCGGCTCTCTTCAAGGCTCACTCATCTCTTGATTCTGTTTATTGTTTCCCCCCCCCCCCCTCGTTTGTCAAATAACCCTTCCATTCTCTCATACCATGACTCTCACCCTGCCTCACCCTACCCCAAGCGAGGGTGTTTACGCTGCCATATCAATCGGGGACATATTCAACATGCCCTCCTCCATCAAGAAAACCTTAATCCACAGGGGGATTTCTCTTAATAGCCTTCCCCTTGTGTCTTTCTTGAAAGTTGTCTCTTCTTGTGAGAAAGATTTGTGATTCTCAGCTGTGAATTCGGTGATATATCCCTCTAATGTGGTGCTGACCCAGAAATCAACTGCTCGCGTGACTGGACAATCTAGCCTTTGAAGTGCTACTAGATTCTCAGTATCCCACACATAGATCCTCTTGACTTGTCCTCAAAACTCTAGAGATTCTTGGAGCCTCCTTATCCTGTGGAAAAATTCTTCTAGGAATTTAACCTAGAAAATATCGTACTAGTTTCTCAATCTTTCTAAGTAAAAGATTATTTCGCGAGTGTTTTCCATCGATTTTCCCTTTAGTTTTGCTTCTTTCCATATGAATGCATCATAGTTTCTCTCCCACCATCAATCAATACTAGATCTATGAATCGGCGGAATCATTCTCCCTACAGGTTCCCTTTTAAAGTAGGTCTCGACAACGAAACCATTTTGTTGGCGCAAGTTCGATCAGACTGGGGTCCTTCTCAGGTTACCAACAAAAGATACCATGTATATTAGAGTGCTAGAATTTTCATCTCCTCCAAAGAGAAGAAGTCTCACCCGAGGTGCTGTTGAGACAGATAGTTAGGGAAGGGTAGGGAAAAGACTTAAGAGGATCCATAGGGCCTTCAAGACTCATTCTTTATATTACGTAAGAGACATGAATAGATCTGAACCGTGCATGTGCAAGAATTGAAGCTACTTACGTTGCAAACAAGTATTTAAACATAGAACCATCAGATAGAACTTACATACTATAAGGAAATGTTGTAATGCATAAGAAAACAAACAAAGATACATCATATTTGAAAATTTAGGTCCTTCTTCATATTATCTTTTGAATCTTTCTGTGATTACAGACTCATAATTACACCATAGTGTCGTGCACAGACTCTTGACTCTGAACTCTTGTCACAGAGCTCCAACTCTAGAACTGATAGATTAAATTCATTACAGACTCATGACTTGATTGACCAACAACAACAATGGCAAAACAACAACTAGTCAACAATTGATCCGCTTCTTTTACAATTATGTTCATCACTATGTATAAGTTGGGGTGTGTCTTCCTTCTCGTCTTGCATGCTTTCTTGTTCTGTTGCAGTTGTTTGTTGCTTAGCTGGTGTTGCACTTACTTCTGCAACTGCTTTCTGTTACTCTTTCTCGTTATGATGTCCAGCCTCTGTTGAATCTTGTGCAACTCATGCTCAGTCAAAACTTGCACAATTCCTTATCTAGAAACAAAGGGCCCAATAGAGCACGTTGTGCGTCCTGAAGGGCACACCGCGCAAGGAAAATAGAAAGAGGCGAGTGGCACCCTTGGAGCACGTAGTGCGTCCTGAAGGGCACGTCGTGCAAGAAAAATAAAAAGTGGCGAGTGGCACCCTTGGTGCACCTAGTGCATCTTGAAGGGCACGTCGCAATTTCAATAGGTAAGTGAATAAACCTAGACGACCTTAGAACAAATGATGTGACAAATAAGATTTAAAAACAATTTTTCCCTAATAAAAATGTCACCCTGCCTAGTGAAATTAAAATCTAGGTATAAGTGACACTTGTGGTAAAAAATAATGCTCATAATTAAACATGTAACGAGAATGGGGTAAAAAATTCAATCAATTTCTTAAAATCAAATTATATTGGGGGAATTAAAATTTTAAAAGGGAAATGATTGTTTTATCTACATATGCTAATTAAATTTTATTGATTAAAAAGAAAAAGATGTAAAAGGTGGATTTCTACACTTACTAATTTTAATTTTAGTTAAAAAGGGAAAAGAGGGGAATTTAAAAGAAATAGGAAACTAAGGGAAAAAGGGAAACATAGAGAAAAAGGGAAACATAAGGAAAAAGATGAATGACTAACTTAGTAAGGAATCTTGCCTTTAAGAACTTTCTAATTATGAACTCAACTAGTAATTTAGTAAGGGCGTAAGTCATTTAAAATGTGTAAGGGAATATTGGGATGCCAATGAGTGTTTTTAGGAATGCTTTTTGGTGGGTGAGGGAAACAGGAATAATTAAATAATTAATGAAATTAATTTTTGGTGCAACTAGGGGGATGGATGACGTGTACGGGGGAGGTTTTTCTGAATTAATTTAATGAAAAATAAATTTAAATGGGAATTTGGGAAATAAATCACTTAGAAACTCTATAAAAATGATGGAGGAGGAGTATGGATATCATCTTTTATGCGTAATGTTACGCTGTTGAATTTTTGTCTTGATTGACTTATCTTGTGGGAGTTGGGATACCTAGCTCGGGTAACGAGTGGTAGCTCGACCTTGTGAGGCAAGATGGGTGCTAGTTGTTCTCTGGTATAGTGTGTGTGGCCCCTTTGAGGCTTGGTGGTCTCAGGGGGAAGAAGAGTACCCCTAGCGTTGGCTGGGAGGTACCGATGAGGTCACACTGGTCAGCAAGTGGAGATTTGACGGAGAACGTGTGGGACAAAAACCACTGAGTAATCGTGTTTGGCTAAGGTACGCCGGTTTAATTATTACTTGCAATGAATTTAAATTTACTCTTGTTATTTCTCTGTGCTCATTTAAGATTTCATTTCCATGCGTTGCCTTGCACCTACTTTCCTTTGGTATTGTAATCCTCTTGCTTGTTTTTTTTTAGAATGGATTTCCCCGGGCGAACCTAATTTTTTATTTCAATAACTTATTGGTGTGGGTTTTATTGATTGTTTTGAAGAGTTGTTCCTTATCTTCCACCCTTTTCCCTAGGTCATTAGTCCATGCCTGAGAAGTCGGCCAAAAGCTGAATCGAAAGGTCATCACTTCAGTGTTTATAGACCTATAGATTCTAATGCCCTGTTTTTCTATGCATGGATGATGAGCGAAAGATAAATCCTTGCACGACTATCTACCCATTACTTATCCCTGTGGTTGATTGATTCATAGTTGAATGATTGTCCTTGCATTGACTGTTTCATTGTGGAATGGTTTATCTTTGCGTCTTTTGTTGGATTATCTCTACGCTTTATCTCTACAATTTCTGGGCATTTTAACCAGTGCTTGATTGGTATAACTCCTGCGATCTTATTGACAAAACCCAACCTTGTTCGGTATCATCACATCATTTTTTTTATTTACGTCTTCTTGACTGCATTTGGACAGTTTTAATGTTTGACAATGAAATTTTGGGACATCGTTTTATGATATGTATCAAGACAGTCTTGCATATATTTAATAGCTTATTACCAACGATCTCCCTTACACCATAACAACGATTATATACAGGGTGGAAACAATTTGCATTCACTATTTAGTTTCAACGATTTTATACCTATGGTAGCTAGTTTGTATTCACAGCTATATTAGCGATTTTATAATCATATTTTATGTTCACAGTCTATATTCAATGATTTTATATTCATAGTTAGATGATGGGTCAACAAATGTATATTCAATGATTTTATAAATGTGGCAGCTAGATTGTATTCATAGTTTATATTAGCGATTTTATATTCACAGTTTCTATTCAACGAGTTTATATTTAGTGAAATGGGTAGCGTGTTCTTAGTGTAAATGGTAGCGTATGCTCTGTGTAAAGGGTAGAGATATTTATTGTATTAGAATAGCAACATTTAATGTATTACACAACATTATCTATTGTATTAAAACAATGATATATATTGTGATAAAACAACAATGTTTATTACCCAACTATATCGCAATGAAAAAAAAAACAGCGACATCATATTACACAACAATATCCTATTAAAACAACGATATCTAATGCACAACATTATCCTATTAACTCAACGATATTGAAGTTATGTTCAATGAATTGTATGAGAGTCTAGTTGATATCCTTTTGTATATCATGGTAACTTATATATGACCTTTTGTTATCGATTTTAGAAAATTACTAATCTTTGAATGTGAGGAAATATATATATATATATATATATATATGTGTGTGTGTGTGTGTGTGTGTGTGTGTGTTTAAAAGGTTTAAATATCAGCACTCGATTGGTAAACAAATGGTAAATGAATGATAAACCCCAGTGTGTGAGTGAAAAAAAAAATCTCTGCGTTTTTAAATGAACCGCGAGCTATTAGTGATTTCCATTTATCATATCACTGCGTTCTCATCACTTGGCTGCATTTTACTTCTAAATTATGCCTACGATTTTGTATTGGTATATGTCTACGTTTATTTATGAGGTGTCTGCGATTTCACTGTGTCTACGTTTTAATAAACCACATCGAATTTTTATGCTCTAGGAAATGTCTGATAGCGAATTTGATGGCTCGAAACCCGCAACCTAGACAACCATTTTTTTTATATAGATAGTGTGAACATGTGGGACAACGTATTTATTGGTATGTTTGCATGTGAATATGGATATATTGACTTCAATTTTATATAAATAGGCATCAAGTTTTTTTTATATATAAATATGTAACAATTTTATATAAATATGCAGCAAGTTTTTTTACATATATAATCGATAACAAATTTTAGACATGATAGACAACATTTCAATTGAAGACAACAATTTAGACTTGTCAATAATGATAATATTTTTAAAATTGTTATATATTGTTAATAGTGTTAATTGCATGCCAGCGATGCAATTTAGACTTGTTAACATTGTTAAAGAGTTAATTTAGACTTGTTAATATTGTTAATTAGACTGGTGAATATCGTTAATTGCATGCCAATGATGCATTTTGACTAAATCTGTTAGTGAGACAACGATTATATATATTATTAATATTGATTAATTTAGACTTGTTAAATTAGATAATAAAGTCCATTATTTTATAAGCAACGTAGATCAATAGTTCACTTATTTAATGGACAGTGGGTAATTGTTAATCAACGTATTTTGATTTTGTTAAGTGCCTATTTTAATTCACATTATGATAACATTTATGACCATAATAACTTGATAATAGTTCACTCCTTTGCACTTAGGCATCTTTCTTAACAGATAATGGTTTTTGTTTTGTTGGCGAAGTCATGTAATAGCTTGTGCAATTTTATTTGAATGACATCATCTTGTGTCTTGTCGACCTGTTGCTTGGGGGCGTGGGTGTAGTATTCTTATCACTTATTTTGGCTCCTAGCACATTAGATTTTCTTGAGTCCTTGGTCCAGATAGGTTATGTTGCGCCAGGGTTATTGTTGCGCCTATCATCTGGGGATGGCATGATTCCTGATGAGGGGATCATGGTGTGCCCTAATGAATGATGAAAAATGATAAATTGGCTAGATTCTGTGCTTCCCATTGTGGATGTTGTCCCTTAGCTTGTAGGCATTGTCGTGTTGTGTCAGGTGGGTGGTCATTTCTTTCTTTTGATTTACGCATGTTTCGCCCAGTTGCTCGATGTGCTTGTGTGTAGAGTCATTGTTGTATGTTGTCTGATCTGTGTGCGTGGTGTTCATCATCAGGTGGTGTGCTTTAACTGTTGTCATCATTGCCTTCCTACCAAACAAAAATACAATTTTTTTTTTTTGCACTTTTCGCTTCGCTTGGAGTCGTAATGATTGGGGTCGTTACATATGGTATTAGAGTGAGTTCAACCCATGACTTGGGATCACTACGGATTTCATTGATTTGATTTCTGATTATATGGTTGTTAATTAATTTGATCTGTATTCATGCAAGTAATCATGGTTAGAGGACGCCACGAAGGAAAACGATGAGGTGCTAGGGGAAGAGGCACGACGCCTCCAGTAGCTTCCACGCCTGAGGGGTCTAACCCATAGGGAGACGAACAAGTTGTTGGGCAAGAAAAAATAGTGGTGGGTGATGTGGTTGGGATGATGAGGTCTTTTCAGCATATGTTTGAGGCACTGATCAGTCGTTTGGACAGAGATGAGTACATGGCCCCGACACCCCCTGAGGGTCCACCACGCGCTTTGGTCGGTACTGGTAGGATTCACTGTGAACTTGAGAAGGTCAAATTTCTTGAGTTTTTTGGTGCCTCGGATGACACAACCACCGAGGTATGGTTGGAGAATATGGAAATGTTCTTTTCACTTCGCGATTATACCTCCAACATGAAGGTCCGCATGGCGGTCTTTCAACTGAAAGGGAGCAATCTTCTATGGTGGAAGACTCTCCTTCCACAATTGAACATGATCATCGAAGATGTGTCATGGGAATTGTTCAAGGAATGGTTCATAGAGATGTACCTATCATAGGAATTCATTGAGTTTCATCTCAATGAGTTTAATGCCTTGCGACAGGGCGGTCGTACGGTGCTCGAGTACGAGGCCTATTTTTTGGAGTTTCTTCGGTACACTCCACACCTGAATACTGAGAAACTTAAGGTCAATAGGTTCTTGTTTGGAATTAATGTCAACATACATGAAAAGGTTAGGATTTTGATGCCTCAGACCTCTCATGATGTCATCTAGAAGGCTCTCATAGTAGAGGAGGAGCTTATCATTGGGGGTCAGAGCAGGAATCCAACGAGACTAGTCGGGCATGTGTCATCTGGGGCGCAACAACATCAGACACCAGCTCGACATATGTCAGGATATCGTGGCTTCCAAAGAGGAACCACTTTCAATACACCTTGGAGACCAGCGCATCAGCAACAAACTCCTTACCGAGGATCACAACATCAGCAGTAGCGTTGACTGCAACAACAACATTTTAGGCATGTTCAACAGAACATACCAAGATTACAGGTCGGTGGGCCGTCAGCTTATATTTTGGGTACCAGGAGTACTGGACCGAAGAAGGGGTGTTGGACTTATGGGGAGCCATACTACCAGCACGACTTCCCATTGGAGAGGACTAGAGCATCTGGATCAGCCGGACCCACCAATGTGGGAGATTTGGGCAAGGCCCATTAGATTCATGCAACGATGAATAACCGTCAGGTAGAGAACCAATCGACTATGCTCGAGATGTTAGGTACCGTCGTTGACTAGCCCCTTATCATTTTGATAGATCCCAATGCTACCGAGAGTTTCATTTCAGGTGAAATGCTAAAAATGATTAAGGTAAAGGCAGTTGAACAAGATGCATTTATAGTTATAGAGATGGATTTAGGAGCCAAATAGAAGGTTGGAAGAAAGGTTGCGGGTTGTACCCTTAACCTGGGAGAGTTTGTCACCAGGGCCAACCTGTATGTCATGATCTTAGGATCTTATGACATCATTATCGGTATGGACTGGTTGAAATCGCATGAGGCGATACTCAACTATAAGACGAAACGATTGAGCTTGATCAATGCTGAGGGACAAAGATGTGCGATTGTAGGTTGGAACCAGGGAGTTTCCCTGAGGTTCATCTCTTTCTTTCAATTACGGAAGAGTATGCACAAGGGGTGTAAGCTTTATGTGATCCTTGTGTTAAATGAAAAGGGAGTAGTGAAAGGTATAGAACACCTTCTGGTGGTGAGAGAGTTTGCAGACGTCTTCCCAGAGGAGTTACCTAGGATGCCACTGGAGAGGGAATTGGAGTTTACCATAGACCTGAAACCGGGGACTGAAACGATAGCAAGAATGCCTTATCAGATGTTGACCCCAGAGTTACAGAAGTTGAGAATGAAATTGAAGGAGTTGTTGGACCTGGGACTTATACGTCCAAGTGTGTCACCGTGGGGTGCGCCTTTTATTTTCATACAAAAGAAGTATGGGTCGTGGAGACTTTGCATTGACTACTGTCAATTAAACAAGGCAACGATGAAGAATAAATATATGTTGCCAAGGATTGATGATCTGTTTGATCAGATGAAGGGTGAGACGGTGTTTTCAAAGATCGAATTGAGATCAGTGTGTCACTACTTATGGATCAAAGAGGATGACGTCCCTAAGACCAACTTTAAGACAAGCTTTGGACATTATGAGTTTGTTGTTTTAACATTTGGACTAACGAATGCCCCAGGGGTATTTATGAGTTTGATGAATGAGGTGTTCTGAGAGTACTTGGACAAGTTTGTCCAAGTATTCATTGAATATATTTTGATTTACTCTCAGATGATGGAGGAGCATGATGAGCACCTGCGCTTGGTACTACAGTGTCTGTGAGAGAAATTTTTTTATGGGAAATTGTCTAAATGCTCATTTTACCAATTGAAGATTCACTACTTAGGGCATGTCATCTCCGATGAAGGTATCTCCGTGGATCCAAAAAAGGTCAAGGAAATTATGGAATGGTCAGCACCAATGAATGTCTCGGAAGTGTGTAGTTTCATGGGTTTAGCAAAATACTATCGACGATACATCGAGGGATTTTTGAAGATAGTGAATCCTATCACTGAATTGCAAAAGAAGAACAAGAAGTTTGTTTGGACCATGAAATGCGTGTAATCATTTAAGAGGCTCAAAGAGATATTGACAACAACACTAATACTAAAGATCCTTGACATGGACGTAGACTTCTTGGTATGCACCGACGCATCCAAGGAAGGCTTAGGAAGAGTCTTGATGCAAGACGATTGAGCGATCTCTTCCATCTCAAGAAAGTTGAGAAGGCATGAGGAGAACTATGCAACGCATGATTTGGAGTTGTTAGCCCTTGTATATGCCTTGAAGGTTTGGAGACACTACCTTATTGGATAAAAATTTGAACTAAAAATGGACCACTGTGTACTACAACACATCTTTATGTAAAGCGACCTGAACGCGCGACAACGATGTTGGTCAGAATTGCTTAGCGAGTACGATTTCGAGATTACTTACATAAAGGGAACAATGAACCGAGTGGTGGATGCATTAAGTTGGAGACCACGTATCTTTTCGGTGTTTCCTCTTCAGATGAATCTACATGAAAAGATTCTAACTTTACAATGTGACGATGACTAGTACAAAGAGGTCAAGGATTTTATCGGACAAAACACAATGATGGTACCAATATTTGAAGGATTTACGTTTGATGACAATGGATTATTGAGATTTAAAAATCGAATCTACATACCACTGAATGACGAGTTGAGGAGTTTGATCCTAAACAAGGCTCACAAAGCAGTGTACATGGATCACCCAGGGGTCACGAAGATGAGGGTGGACCTTAAACCCGTATTCTTCTGGAAAGGAGTGAATGAAGACATAGTCAACTATGTGGCCATATGTCTAGAATGTTAGCAGGTAAAGGCTGAACATAGACATCCAACATTATTACTATAGAAACACGCTATTCCATAATCGAAATGGGAGGTTATTTCGATGGATTTCATTGTTGGATTGCCACTGACAGCAAGGAGACATGTCTCGATTTTTGTGGTAGTCGACACTCTGATGAAGAGTGCTCATTTTATTCCTGTGTGTACAACGTATCAGGCACCTGACATAGATATAGTTTTCATCAGTGAGTTTGTAAGGCTGCATGGCATGCCTAAGAGGATTATATTCGATCGAAGATCGGTGTTTACCAGACGATTTTGGACTAGTTTCCAAGAGGCATTGGGAACCCAACTTAACTTTATTATTGCGTATCACCTGGAGATAGATCGGAAGACCGAGAAAGCAAACAAAATATTGGAGGACATGTTGTGTATGTACGTGATGGACCAACAAAAGCACTGGGAAGAATTATTTCCACTGGTAGAATTCACATATAACAACATTTACCAAAGCACCATTAAGATGGTGCCTTTCGAGTTTTTTTACGGGCGATCGTGTCAGACACCTTTGAGTTGGGATTGGCTTGAGGATAGGGTCCTGGTGGGACCAAAAGTGATCCAATAAATGGAAGATAAAATGCAAACAATAAGACAAAGGATCAAAGAAGCGTAGGATCAACAGAAGAGTTATGTCGATGCGCATCGTGTTGACCGTAGTTACGAAGTTGGCGATCGAGTATTCTTGCAAGTGAAACCACATAAGAATTCGATCAAGTTTGGAAAGGGTGATAAAGTCTCTCCTAGGTTCATGGGACCATTCTAGATTGTGGAGAATAAGGGGCCCATGGTCTATCGACTAACCTTGCTTGATTCTTTGAGACATATGCACGATGTTTTTCACGTATCTGTTTTGAGACATTATATTAGTGATCCTACACATGTTATTGACATGAGTTCCTTGTAGGTATCTGATGAAGGTGTGCTCACGGCTGAGCCAATCCGCATCCTGGATCATCGCATTTGATAGATACAGTGTGGAACAATAGATCAAGTCAAGGTCCAGTGGGACAACTACAGTCCACACTCAGTGACATAGAAGGATGCATATGATATGCACCAACAATTTCCATTTTTGTTTGATAGATAGACTTATGATACTGTGATACACATTATTTCGGCACTTATATACTGTGAAACTTCGGGACGAAGTTTAGACTAAGAGGGGGTGTATGTAATATTCCACTCTTGCATGCGTTGATCAAACTTATTCTTTGAGGACACTTTCTTGCAAGTGATCCAGATTATTATACTATTGGTCGCTTGATTATGATTATGAGGCATTATGGATATGATGATATGTTATTTTGTGTGTTTACATAGACAGGTTCTATTGACTGGGTTCTCCTAAGTGTGTAGGACTTTGTACCTCGAGGAAGAAGTGGAATCGATGAAACACCTTGGACTCTAGATAGAGTTAGGGAGTGGACTATTGGGGTTTTATTGTTGTTGGTATGACATATGTACATCTGATTATATGTTACGATGATTGATTATTATTATTGACATGATTTGTTGATGATGCAGGCTGACAATATATTGTTGACCAAACTCACATGTGGAGTAGAGGAGTCACAACCAGATATTTTGAGGGAGAGGTGTGGACAACAACCCTGCCACGGCCTACTAGCACTCCTGTCGTGGATCTAACTATAGGTTAATGATTATCTAGTTCAAGAAGGCCTATGATGTCGTGAGGGCAGACTGCCCATGATGTCGTGAGGGCAGACTGCGACAATCGCTCACAATGATTATAAGGGGCACACAATAAGGTAGGGGGCTTATTTCTTATAGGCCCTTAGTATCCCACAAGATCACCTGGTGGAGTATTGAATCCAAGGGTTTTTGATGTCTACCAAGTAAGTCAAGAGGCGAGTAGCACCCTTGGAGTACGTAGTGCATCCTAAATGGCACGTTGTGCAAGGAAAATGGAAAGAGGCAAGTGGCACCCTTGGAGCACGTAGTGCATCCTGAAGGGCATGTCGTGCAAGAAAAATGGAAAGTGGTGAGTGGCACCCTTGGAGCACCTAGTGCATCCTGAAGGGCACGTTGCAATTTCAACGGGTAAGTGAATAAACCTAAACGATCTTAGAATAAATGATGTGACAAGTAATATTTAAAAATAATTTTTCCCTAATAAAAATGTCTCCCAGCCTAGTGAAATTAAAATCTAGGTCTAAGTGACAGTTGTGGTAAAAAATAATACTCATAATTAAACATGTAACGAGAAGGGGGTAAGAAATTCAATTAATTTATTAATATTAAATTACATTGGGGGAATTAAAATTTTAAAAGGGAAATTATTGTTTTATCTACATATGCTAATTAAATTTTTTTAATTAAAAAGAAAAAAGGGTAAATGGTGGATTTCTACACTTGCTAATTTTAATTTTAGTTAAAAAAGGAAAAAGGGGAAATTTAAAAGAAATAGGAAATTAAGGGAAAAAGGGGAAACATAAAGAAAAAGGGAAACGTAAGGAAAAAGTTGAATGACTAACTTAGTAAGGAATCTTACCTTTAAGAACATTCTAATTATGAACTCAACTAGTAATTTAGTAAGGGCGTAAGTCATTTAAAATGTGTAAGGGAATATTGGGACACCAAGGAGCATTTTTAGGAATGCTTTTTGGTGGGTGAGGGAAATAGGAATAATTAAATAATTAATGAAATTAATTTTTGGTGCAACTAGGGGAATGGGTGACATGTGTACGGGGGAGGTTTTTCTGAATTAATTTAATGAAAATAAAATTTAAATGAGAATTTGGGAAATAAATCACTTAGAAACTCTATAAAAAGGATAGAGGAGGAGGAGTATGGATATCATCTTTTATGCGTAACGTTACACTGCTAAATTTTTGTCTTGACTGACTTATCTTGTGGGCGTTGGAATACCCAGCTTGGGTAACGAGTGGTAGATCGACCTTGAGAGGTGAGTTGGGTGCTAACTGTTCTCTGGTATAGTGTGCGTGGCCCCTTTGCGGCTCGGGGGCTTAGGGGGAAGAAGAGTACCCCTAGTGTTGGCTAGGAGGTACTGGTGAGGTCACATCGATCGACAAACAAAGACTGGATGGAGTGCACGTGAGAAATAAACTACTGAGCAGTCACATTTGGTTAAGGTATGCCGATTTAATTGTTACTTGCAATGAATTTAAATTTACTCATGTTATTTCTCTATGCTCGTTTAAGATTTCATTTCCATGCGCTGCCTTGTACCTTCTTTCCTTCGATATTGTAATCCCCTTGCTTGTTGTTTTCTGAATGAATTTCCCCTGCCGAACCCAATTTCTAATTTCAATAACTTATCAGTGTGGGTTTTATTGATTGTTTTAAAGAGTTTTTCCCTATCTTCCACCCTTATCCCTAGGTCATTAGTCCATTCCTGAGAAGTCGGCCAAGAGCCGAATCAAAGGTCGTCACTTTGGTGTTTATAGACCTATAGATTATAATTCCCTTCTTTTCTATGCATGGATGATGAGTGAAGGATAAATCCTTGCCCAGCTCTCTACCCATTACTTATCCCTGCAGTTGATTGATTTATGGTTGAATTTTTGTCCTTGTATTGACTGTTTCATTGCATAATGGTTTATCTTTGCGTCTTTTGTTGGATTATCTCTATGCTTTATCTCTACGATTTCTGGGCATTTTAACCAGTGCTTGATTGGTATAACTCCTGCAATCTTATTGACAAACTTGAGCCTTGTTCGGTATCATCACAATGTTTTTTTTTTATTTACCTCTTCTTGACTGCGTTTGGATAGTTTTAGTGTTTGACGGTAAAATTTTGGGACAACGTTTTATGATATGTATCAAGACAATCTTGCATATATTTAATAGATTATTACCAACGATCTCCCTTACATCATAGCAATAATTATATATGGGGTGGCAACAATTTTCTTTCACTGTTTAGATTCATCGATTTTATACCTGTGGCAGCTAGTTTGTATTCAGAGTTATATTAGCGATTTTATAATCACAGTTTATGTTCATAGTCTATATTCAACGATTTTATATTCACAGTTAGATGATGGGTCATCAAATGTATAGTCAACAATTTTATAACTGTGGCAGTTAGATTGTATTCACATTTTATATTGGCAATTTTATATTCACAGTTTATGTTCATAGTTTCTATTCAACGATTTTATATTCAGTGAAATGGGTAGCTTGTTCTCAGTGTAAATGGTAGTGTATGATCTGTGTAAAGGGTAGCGATATTTATTGTATTAGAATAGAGATATTTAATGTATTACATAGCATTATCTATTGTATTAAAACAACGAATATATTGTGATAAAACAACGATGTTCATTACCCAGCTATATCACAATGAAAAAAAAACCAGCGACATCATATTACGCATCAATATCCTATTAAAACAACAATATCTAATGCACAACATTATCCTATTAACTCAACGATATTGAAGTTATGTTCAATGAATGGTATGAGAGTCTAGTTGATAGCCTTTTTTATATCATGGTAACTTATATATGACCTTTTATTATCGATTTTAGCAACTTACTAATCCTTGAATGTGAGGAATATATATATATATATATATATATATATATATA
>ML807305.1:29746-64855 GCA_009831015.1 Picea engelmannii
TAACAATGAATTTGATGGCTCGAAACCCACAACCTAGACAACCCTTTTTTTTATATAGACAGTGTGAATGTGTGGGACAACGTATTTATTGGTATGTTTGCATATGAATATGTATATAGTGACTTCAATTTTATATAAATAGGCAACATGTTTTTTTACATATATAATCAACAACAAATTTTAGACATGATAGACAACATTTCATTTGAAGAAAACAATTTAGACTTGTCAATACTGCTGATATTGTTAAAATTGTTATATATTGTTAATAGTGTTAGTTGCATGCCAGAGATGCAATTTAAACTTGTTAACATTGTTAAAGTGTTAATTAAGACTTGTTAATATTGTTAATTAGACTAGTGAATATTGTTTTTTTTTTTTTTTTTAAATAAAAAGAGTAGTACCTTCTATATTATATAAGCATAGAACTGTGACAAAAATACATAGTCAAGGCTATAAAACCGCCAAAAAAATACTGCCGGTAATACTGCCAGAAACCAGTAAGACTAAGGGGCTTATAGCAGTTTTAGCCATTATACATTGTAACTGAAAAACCCTGTCCTGCCCGAAGGAAACCAGGACAGGTGAAAAAAGGGTCCAAGGGTTCATAATTCATAAAGTAAAAAAACATTAAACAAAGCCAGGAATCAGTAAAACCTAAGCATCCGGAGCACCGTCATCATCCCTCGCCTGCCAGCTGTGGCTTGCTGGAATAGAAAACTCCTGAGTGCACATGGGACATTTGTGCTGGGCTGGAGCTCCAGAGAACACGCTGAGGAGGATATCTAAGCGCTGGCTCATGAGGAGCATTCTGAGCTCCATGTCGGCCAGGTGGCTGTGCAACTCGAAGACTAAGGCCAGGTGCTCATCGTTCAAAAGAAAACCATGCATGCCACCTTCCCAGCCATTGCCGTCCTCTGCCGCTCCCGTATCCCTTTCCTTTTCCGACTCGTCCACAACTTTCCTCTGCTCCTCACTAGCCTTGTTGTCCATGGGCTGCTCGGCTTGGAACGATGGCAGTTCTTCCTACCATGGAATTTCTTCAATTGGACAGCCAGGGGTGCCGTCTGCACTGTGTGAGGTTCGAACTGGGACCTCCAAGGCTTGTGGCATTACAGTGCATGTCAGGTCATCTCGTAGCATCTCGAAGCATGGCAGCTCCTCCTCTATAATGCATATGGACAGCTCGACCGTAGGTTCCGCGTCCCTTTCGTTACTCACCCCAGGCTTCATCCCATCCCGATTGCATCCAGCCTTCTGCTCAGCCATGGAGTCGAGTAACAATCGCCTCTCTGCACGGGCTCTTCTACGCATAATTGAGGACGCCAGAGACATTGCTCTCTCCAGTTCCTGCTTCCTACGACGCTGCTCCCTGTGAGCAACCCAGGCAGAGCCTCGATGAGGCCTACCTCGCTCACGAACCATTGAAACCAGGTGGTTCGAGCAGGGAGTAAGAGAGAACCTCACAAGTCCAGGGTTCACCAACCAGAACAACAGCCAGAACAGGTCCTGATCCAAACGTCTCAGCCTAAAAATCTCCCAGACCACCGAGCTCTGGAATGCCACCCCAAAACGCATGGAATGAATGTTTAACGGGCGGGCGAACATCAATTCGAAGTAATAAATAGACTCCATTAAAACCTGTCCTTCCGCATCCATGACCGGATTGAACTCGCGAGAAGAGTAAATGATCGCACGAGTGAACTCCCCAGGCATATTATCCCTGTGATGGCCGACCCCCATTGTTAATGCTAATGCGTGGGTGGCTGCCATCCGCAGTTAAATCAACTGTTAAGACTGCTCTGAGTGCGGGACCAGGTGTCACTGACTCGGAGTGTCGTGTCACCCCATCCGGGTCGACTAGTGAATATTGTTAATTGCATGCCAACGATGCATTTTGACTAACTTTGTTATTGAGTTAGCGATTATATATATTATTAATATTGATTAATTTAGAATTGTTAAAATAGATAGCAAAGTCGATTATTTTATAAGCAACGTAGATCAATAGTTCACTTATTTAAAGGACAGTGGGTAATTTTTAATCAACGCATTTTGATTTTGTTAAGTGCCTATTTTAATTCACCTTATGATAACATTTATGACCATAGTAACTTGATAATAGTTCACTCCTTCGCACTTAGGCATCTTGCTTAATAGATAATAGTTTTTGGTTTGTTGGCGAAGTCATGTAATAGCTTGCACAATTTTATTTGAATGACGTCATCTTGCGTCTTGTCGACCTTTTTCTTTGGGGTGTGGGTGTAGTCTTCTTGTCAGTTATTTCAGCTCCTAGCGCGTTGGATTTTCTTGAGTCCTTGGTCCAGATAGGTTATGTTGCGCCAGGGTTATTGTCGTGCCTATCACCTGGGGATGGCATGATTCCTGATGAGGGGATCATGGTGCACCCTAATGGATGGAGGTGAATGATAACTTGGCCAGAGTCTGTGCTTCCCATTGTGGATGTTGTCCTTTGGCTTGTAGGCATTGTCGTGTTGTGTCAGGTGGGTGGTCGTTTCTTTCTTTTGATTTACACACGTTTCGCCCATATTCTCAATGTGATAGTGCGTAGATTCATTGTTGTCCATTGCATGATCTGTGTTTGTGGTGTTCATCGTCAGGTGGTGTGGTTTAACTATTGTCGTGATTGCCTTCCTACCAAAAAAAAATAATTTTTTTTTGCACATTTTGCTTTGCTTGGAGTCGTAATGATTGGGGTCGTTACAATATTGAATCACTTCCTCTATTTTTAACTATAATATATTCAATTCTAAACCTATTTCTTGATGACCCTTCCATTGTTTCTGAAATATTATGGAATTATTGATTAAAAATTCTCTTTAATTCCTTCTCATGTTTTTGAGGAGTATCAATATCCTCAACTTGGGATGATAAGAACTTGTTCTGAACTTCCTGCCAAGTATTAAGATTCCTGAGTTGTTCAGGATCAAGTCTAATCTGGTGTTCATATCATGTTATCTCAAACTCCAATCTTCTAGCATTAATAACCCCCAATGGATCATATTTCCAAGATTATCCTTTTTCCAAATTTAAATCGAACAACATCTTCTCCACAACCTGCAATGTTGTCCTGTTATACACAATGAAAAGAACAATTTCCCTCTTGGGATTAAAGTTATTCCTTTTCTTTCTTGGCACAAAATGAATAATATTAGAATTTAAAATATTTCTAATAAATTCAAGAGAAAACAATTCTCAAGGTGAGAAATTTAGGTAATTTGAAAGGACCAATTTCTTCTCCATAAACTCTAATTTTAGTATTATCTTAAAAAAGAAACCAATCCCCAAGCTTAGTTTCATAAGAATCATGCAAGGTAACCTTTATTTATATAAAAATACTTGGAGGAAGATCTTCATGAAACAGACTGTATGAAATGGACATGAAAGTATTAACATAGTTTATAAAACCTACATTTTGAGGTTTCTTTCTTACTAAGCATGTCCAATGGATCACTAATAAAGGTTGTCCAACTATGTATTCAACTTCTAAATTTAACCCTTGAAAATGATTCACTCTATGATAAAGGAAAAGATAAACTGATTATGATTGAAATCAACAAGTTACGTTCAGGCAGGAATCATTCAATTGTTCATGTAGAGAATCTTTTATAAATTGAGAAAAGAATAATCTAGTAATTAACTGAGTGGTAGGGGGACAAATGGCCCTAAGAATACCCAAATTTGAACTGTCCACAACTTTGTCAGATTCATATCCCAAAAATGAACATATCATAGCAATAATTTATCATACATTGGTTGAAAATGTTCCAGATTCATAACTTTCAGAGATTTGCAAAGAACTAGAACTATTTCCCATCAAGGATTTTAAAAAGGCCTGTCTGTATTTGGCATTCAATTGATTAAATTCAACATATAGGGTTTCCTCATTTAGAATATGTCCATCAGTAAACTCTTCCACATTTAACATTTGTGAATATGAACTAGCTTTGATTTCAAACAATAATGCCCCTTTTATAGGTAATACACTTCTCGAAGAAGAAACATAATTATGTGCACACCAATGCACAATTTTTAGGAAGTTATAGGATTGGGGCATGATAAAAAAGTCTAGGTTTGAACCCCATGCATTAAAATAATCGTTTAATTCCCCGTGTCTAGATGTTGATGAATTGTGCAATTCGTACAAGTCAAAGGAGATCCCAGGGTCAAAAATTTGATAATCCCTATCTACCAGGGCGACTTCAGCAGGGGTTACAGCCTTGGATTTATTAACAGTGGAGGGTTTTGAAATTTTAATTGAAATAAATAGGAAAAGGTGTTTTGAATATTACCCATAAAGTGAAAAAGAGAAAAACCCTTTAATTCATTGGCAGACTTAGTATTGAAAACTCCATTTTGGCAAGGAATCTAGAATCTGGAACAATGATAGTCGTATTTTGACAAAACAAACTGAAGTGACCTTTTTCCAATGATTTTTCTTTGTTACAACCAAATCCTAAATATAAAAAAAGTTAATTAATTATGATAATCACAAATGTTGTGTACAAAAATATGATTATATACAAATACTAGCGGTTTTTCAAGAGGTTGTAAGTGGTTTTTTTTATAACACCGCATTTCTCGGGAAAATGGTTTTACAATGACTTTGGCTTATAGCACAGTTGCCTCATCGTTAGACATGTCACATCAGTGGAAACACTTATGATGTTACCATGCTGGAGGTTTTTCTCATTAAACATCTGCATATGGGAAGAGCGTGAACCTTTTATCTCGTTATCTTTTAAAATCGAGGGCTTGTAATTATCATGATATACCTACACCATAACACATCATTTACATTAGTTTTAACATTTAAAAACTTATAAATATATCACCTATTCATATGTAGTTACAACTATAATATTATAACCTAAACTAATATATGATATATATAACTATTATATATATATAATCAAATAATTAACTAGATCCAAATCTAGACTAAGTAAGAAAATTAAAAAGTAAACTAATATAAAGTTGAAGGTGCCTATTCTAATTAAGATTTTGAATTTTAATGCAAAAAATAATCTATGTTATAACATTTGGCTCCATCTGGGGATAGAGGATCCTTGTGAGGAACTAATAATAGTATACCTAGTGCCTTTTATTGGGCCACAGAGTCATTATTTTGCAACTTTAAACTAAAACTTGTTCATGGAGAAAAAACACATTTTCACTTTTTAAACGTAGATCTTATATCAAAATTATTAGAACTATTGACAACATAACCTTAAATCATGTTGAATCCTAAATTTCAAGCAGGATAATAAATAATTCATTTATCAAAGTTTACTCAGGAAATATCTAAGGTAATTAATCAAAGAAAGGCTAAAATATTAAAGGTCAAACTGATAATTTTCATTTCTCAATATTACAACCATTTCATTCATTTTTTGAATAAGAAATCATTTGGATACAATATCGAAAATTTTGAAATGAATTAATAACAATGTAGAGATGTAGAGATGTCCAGTTGCATCTCATTATAGTCATCACAAACATTGCTTCACTACCAACTAGGTGTCCATATCCATGGTGAAGGTGTTTGCATTCCCCAATCCTAAATTTCCTTTCACGATCCCACTATTTTTAACTTTTAATTTCATTGAAATGAGGGAAATCATATAATGAATTTCCTTTCATCATCTCATTTTGTACAATATGGGGGCAATTAGTTTTTCTGAATTTCCTTTCACCGTCTGTCTTTGATACCTTACTTATTGTTGTAGGATGGGGGAAATTAGTGTGTTTTAAAACACTTTGGGATGATGACTATTAAAAGTAAATGATAATGTAGAACTAACTACGTGTTAATTTAACCCTGAGATAAATAACTTCTCAAAATTAACTATATATTTTCCTATGAGAAGATAAATATATATCATTAATTTCATTTACTTTCTCAAGAAGACTAGCAATTATCTTTTAATATCAAAGAACAAAATTTCAAAGATATTACCCTAAATATGCCATTTCATCAAAGATAAAGAATCAAATAATATTTTCACCATACTTGTAAAAACAACATGTTAAAGTTCGTCTATTAATTAATTCCACTATTTCTATAGAGATCAATAATAAACGTAAGTGAAAAATGGTTTTAGATTTATTTATTCAAGTTTAAAACCTAAAAATAATGATACAAATTGAAAAGAAATACTCAAAATTTATCTTATTTATATACAATTAGCAACCTAATTGTTACTAAATTTCATTCATTCTGACTGAAAAATTAAACCAATATTCACAATCAAGCAAAACTTGAATTCTTTAAATCTCTGAAGAAATTTAAAGAATAAATAACTCACAAAAAACCTTAATTGAATCAAAATTTATATAATGATTTCTTAATTCAACGAAGACCAAAACTAAAAGTAAATTTCCAATGTGTTAGCCTATGGCTTACCTTTACCAATCACTAAGTCTAAATTGTCACCTATATTTGTATTATTCATTTAGGATATTAGTAATATATCCTCAAGTGATGACTAAGGAGTTAGTTAAGATTGCCTAGCCTAGTCATAATGCATGATTTTAGGATCTAGAGCAAATCTCTCTATGAGGTGGCATCACCCATTGTACTATAAATATGTAACATTGGAGTGAATAAAAGTGTGTTGGCTATTATGCCTTTTCCGCCATGTTGTTGTTCTTCTCTCTATTTTGTCAATTGTTGTTCTTGTGTTTAATTTCTTCACAATGTCAATCCAATCCAAACTGGTATTTATAATGGAAAATAAAAATGAAAATGAAAACTGAACTACTAAATAAAATGCTTCAAATATCTCCCATTGATAGGAGACCTCAAAATTTCTCCATCCAAATTTTGTAAAGAAAAGGAATTAAATCCTTCAATCGCTATAGTTTTGAATGGTCCAAACCATAGAGGATCAAACTTTCCATGCTTTCCAGGGTCTTCTCTCCTAGATTTGTTGATTAAGGTTGGTTGTCATTGATGTCAACCCTTGAAGAAAGCTCTGTAGCACAAGGTTTGGGTAATGGACCCAAGATTGTTTGATGTAAAGATGACTCATTATTGTCTTGTCATGGTTGATAAGAAGTAAAAATGGATGAACTCCAAAGTGGTCCCCTTATGGTGAAATCCCTCACGGGAAGACGCTTTGCAGAGTGAGAGAACCCATGCTTATTTGAGGAATAATGAGATGACAGACACTTAATTTGTGAGTGAAACTATCCTAGATGGATAGTGTTTTCCATTCCATTTCCAGTGGTATGTGGAATGTCACATAACTCCTCATGGTTAGATATTTATGACCATATGAAGTTGGAGAACCCCTCATAAGTCTTATAGAATCCCCCAAGGGTCAAAGTGCTTTGCAAAATAAATTATTTTAAATGAAGAAGCCCTAAAATAAGGAAAGTGTAAGGCTACATGAAGATATAAATAAGAGGCAAAGCTCACTCATTATACACACACTTGTACATATTGTAAAACTATTTTCTTGTGTAAAGTTTTTTGTAAATACTTGTGGATACATCTGAAGTGGCGAACGTTTAAGGTAGCACGAAGGGTTGATGGCGAAATTCTTGGAATTACAGAAAAACCTTATTTTCTGAGGTGTACGCGGACTGTCTATGTACAAGGTGTGTACATGTTGAGTTATATGAGGGATGTCTGTGTACAAGCTATGTACATGTCGAGTTATACGCAAGTTGTCTATGTACAAGGTGCATACATGTTGGTAAATCCATGGAAAATTGAAGAAATGAAGATGCAGAGGTTCTAGATTCTGAGATCGATCTCCCAGGAAGGTCTAAAGTGCTCAGATACATTAGATCCATCCATTGGTTCAAAAGGTATGTCTTATTTCTATGAATAGTTGGATTTTGATGTATGCATGAGGAATGGCAATGGAGATTTGAGGATTCTCCCTAGAGAGACTAGTGGATTCATGAGATCTTCTGCATAAGTCAAATCTACAGAAATACAATGCTGGTATATTCATCATTGATACTTCTTGTGAGGCACATCTTGTATTTCTTGGCATATGGCTAAGGTTATTTATGGTACATGGTTGAGATCTTGTATTTGTGTAGTAGTTGATGTATTGAAAGACTGAATATCAGAAAGGGGTTGATGACTAAGATCAGGTGAGGGATATTATACTTGTTCATGATTACACATACCTATATGAAACATGACTAGAGAAAGACATACTTGTCTTGAGTAAAGGTTATATATGAGGATGCTTGCACAGGGTACAGTTACAGTCTGGATACAGTGACAGGTTACAGATCTATGTGAATAAAGTTACATAAGGTTAGAATTTTTCAAGAAAAGGAAACCTTAGTTTTCAGAAGGCATACGCAGGTTGCATAACAGTTTGGTAGCATACATACGTGGGCTTCATAAAATATAGGGTGTGCACATATGCGGGATGAAACACTACAGGTCGCGTATCTGTTGTAATTTTTGTAGATACATGTTCAGTTTAGGTACAGATTGATTACAGGGTAGTTGTACAAATTGGATACAGGTAAGTGGTATAGGTTGTTACAGTTGTACACAAATATATATCACAGTGACATATTGATAGTGGTTCCATCATTCTACTTATACTTCAGGGCGGTTGGATGGGGCAAGGACAAGTGGCTGTAGCCACCTTCCAGTTGTAGCCGGAGAACACAGGGAGTTGTAGCCTCCTTCTGGTTGTAGCCAGAGAATTGGGGAGTTGGAGCTTCCCTCAGGTTGTAGCCTGAGAAAATAGGGGGTTCGAGCCTCCTTCCAGTTGCAGATGGAAAACAAAGGAAGTTGGTGCTTCCAATTAATGTAATTATTCAAGACATATAAGAAAAATCATTCTGTGGTTTTCTCTCAATTTGGGTTTCCACATAAAACACTGGTGTATTGTGTATGTGTGTGATTGTTCATTTCCTATTTCTCATTATTGGATAATAATTCTACATTGATATAACGCTTGGATTATTTGGAAAAAAAGGATTATAATTATGCTATTACTGATTCAACCCCCCCCCCCCNTCAGTAATCCAACAATTGGTATCAGATCAAGTTCCTTCAGAAATCAGTTTAACTACTAAAACGTAGATCATGGAAAGTACCAACTTATATAAAAATGGAATACCATAGTTTGATGGACATAATTATGCTTTTCGGAGCATAAGGATGAAGACATATATAGAAGCACAGGGATTTCAAGTTTGGCAATCAATTGTAGATGGATACACAACACCAACAGTTCCAGCGACAGATGAAAAAGCAATGAAACTCAGTGATAATAATTCCAAAGATACAAATGCACTTTTGAATGGTCTCAGTGATACGATTTTCACCAAAGTTGCACATTGTAAATCCGCTAAAGAGATTTGGGACAAGCTTCGAAATATTTATGAAGGAGATACAAAAGTCAAAGCAGAAAATCTTTAAACTTACAGAGGTCAGTTCGAACAACTAAAAATGAAGGAAGATGAGAATATTGTAGCCTACTTCTTACGAGTCGATGAAACAGTGAATGCAATCATAGGATTGGGAGAAGAAATCGAAGAATCTATAATTGTTCAAAAGGTACTAAGATCTCTTTTTATGAGATTCAACCCTAAGATATCAGCATTAGAATTAAGATAGGATCTAAACTCAATAAGCATGGATGAACTGCATGAAATCTTCACAACATATGAAATGAGAACTGAATAGGAAAATCTAGATGTAAAAGAAGCAGCCTTCAAAGCATCCAAAGTATCCAAGAAAAAGAAGAAGGAACAAGAAGAATATAGCAACAACAACGACATCTCAGAAGATGATGAAGAAGTGGGCAACTTCGTCAAAAGACTGAACAAGGGAACCAACGATAGGTATAGAGGTAAGATTCCTTTAATTTGTTTTAATTGTTATGGTATTGGTCATTTTGCTAACAAATGTTCTCATAAGAAAAATAGAAATGATGAAGGTTACTCAAAAGCCAAACACACATATAAAGGAAAAATAACTACAAAGAAATATTTCAAGAAAATCTTATGCATCAAAGAAGACATCTCATCATCAGATGAAGATGAAATCAGTGACAGCGAGACATGAAGAGTTATATTCATGGCAGTAAAAGATTCTAACAAAGAAGACTCCGAAGAAGAATATGAAGAAGTCAAAGAAGGATATGAAGAATTCTAAGATGAAATTGAAGAGGCAAAAGTTGACTATCGAGAAGAATTAATGTGTTCCATAGAAGTTATCAGAAGAGAAAAGAAGAAAAACAAGAAAATACAAACAGAACTAGACAAGAAAATGGACACTCAAGAACTAGAACACATGATCACAAAATTGAAGGTTCAAATGGAAGAAGATAAAATAATTGAAGAAGCACTCAAAGAACAACTAGAAGAAAATGGAAAGATCATTGGAAACTTGGAAGTAGATATTGTCACACTAAGAAAGGATATTCAAAAGAAAAATATGCAGAATAGCTCAAAAGTTCTGGATGTCATTATTAGCAGTCAAAAATCTCATCTTAACAAGTCTGGACTTGGATACAATCAGACAAAAAAGGGATCAAGCTCCAAAACAACAGATCAAGAAAAAAATCCAAAAAACTATGCAAAAACAATCAAAGGGGATAGGAAGATATACAAGAAAGATTACAGGGACACTCCTCCACCGAGAAGATTCAGATTTCAGAATCAACAATAGACAGATAGGCCTCAAGAAGAAGAAGGATTCATAAGTGCACCTCCTTTCAGAAGATCTTCAACTCCCAGGTATCAAACTATATTTTTTGGTTTATGTTATGCATGTAATAATTTTGGACATAAAGTTGTGAATTGCAGAGATAACAACAGGAACAATAAAATTTTTTAGAGTTATACACAAAGGGGTTATTCAATAAGACCTAATGAAATACAAAGAATAAGTTACAATAGGTTTGAATCTTTGAGCACTAAAGTGGAATGTTACAAATGTAACAATTTTGGACACATGGCCAAAGATTGCAGAATGGCAGTCCCTCCTAAAGAACCTCAATAGAATAACAAAAGTCACAGACATGAACCTCAAAAAATGACATGGATAAGAAAGCAAGATCAATATAGAAATGAAGAATGCACAGTCTCTCTATAAGATAAGCAAAAGAAACATGGTTGGTATGTTGACAATGGGTGTTCAAAACACATGACAGGTGATAAAGACAAATTTCTTACATTGCGAAAGGAAAGAAATGGATCAGTCTCCTTTGGAAATGATAATTTAGTCAAAATCATTGGAGAAGGCACACTCTGAATTGGGAACAAGAATGACAAGGCACAAAATGTTCTACTGGTAGAAGATATGAAACATAATCTTCTAAGTGTGAGTCAAATGTGTGACCAAGGTCATAAAGTTACTTTCAATTCACAAAAGTGTGAGATAAGAAGAGAAGGTTTAGGGAAATTGGTCGGTACAACTACTATAACTTCAAACAACATATATGTGTTAAGTGAAATTGGAAATGAAAAGTGTTGTCTAGGAAATGAAGATGAAATTTGGCTATGGCACAGAAGAATGGGTCATATGCATTTTGATAACCTTGTCAAAGTCAACAAAAGAGAAGCAGTCAGAGAAATGCCCTAGATCATGAAACCAACCAACACTTTATGCAAGCATTGTCAACAAGGAAAGAAAACAAAGACTAGGTTCAAATCAAAGGAATATTTAACAACAAGACCACTGGAAATTGTGCATACTGATCTAGTTGGACCAACTACAACAAAGGGCTTAAAAGGTGAGAGATATTTTATGTTATTAGTTGATGATTATACAATAATGACTATAGTTTGATTTCTCAAGAACAAGTCAGAAGCTTTTGAAAACTTCAATATCTACAAGGAAATGGTTGAAAATGAGATGGATTCAAGAATCAAATGCTTGAGATATGATAATGAAGGAGAGTTCACTTCAAAGGAATTTATGGACCACTGCAACAATCATGGAATAAAAAGACAATTCTCTGTTGCTAGGACACCTCAACAGAATGGAGTTGTTGAAATAAAGAACAAGATAGTATGAGAAATGGCTCAAACAATGCTAATGGATTCCAAATTGATAGATATATTTTGGACACAGACAATGCATACAATAATTCACATTCAAAACATAGTAATGCTCAGAAACAACACTGATAAAACTCCCTACGAGCTATGGAAAGGAAGACCAGCAAATGTGAAGCACTTCAAAGTTTTTGGAAGCAAATGCTACATCAAAAGAGAAGATGGAAGAATGGGAAAGTTTGACTCTTGAGTGGAAAAATGAGTACTTGTTGATTACTCAAGTACAAGAAAAACATACAAGTGTTACAATCTAAGATTGAACAAAGTTGTGGAAAGCATTAACATAACAATTGATGAAATAGGCAGACCAAAATCAAAGGAAGAGAAAAACAAATCAATGGAAGAAATTTTCAAAGAAGAAGCAAAAGATGAAGTAGAAGAGGAATATGAAGAGAATCCGACAGAAACAGAAGAGCAAATTCAACAAGTATCTCCAAAGAAACCTAGCAAACGAGTACAGACAAATCATCCTTCAGATCAAATTATTGGAAACAAAGATGCAAGAGTTGAGACTAGAAGAAAAATCCGTTCACCAGAACAAACACACCTAGCACTCTTATCTACAATTGAACCAAATTGTTTTGAAGAAGCTAACAAGGATGAATTTTGGAATAAGGCCATGGATGAAAAATTGGATCAAATAGATAAAAATGACACTTGGGAATTGGTTCCAAGACCAAAGAATAAGAATGTGATAAAAAAAAAAAGGGTTTTCAGGAATAAATTAAATGAATATGGACAAGTTACAAGGAACAAAGCTAGATTGGTATGTAAAGGATATGCACAGATTGAAGGAATCGACTTTGAAGGGACATTTTCCCTAGTTGCTAGAATGGAAGAAATCCATTTTCTTTTAGCCTATGCATGCTCCAAAAATGTTAAAGTATATCAGATGGATGTAAAATAAGCTTTTCTGAATGGGGAACTTGAAGAAGAAGTCTACATTGAACAACCAGAAAGATTTTAGTTGTCAGAGAATGCAGATTATGTGTGTAAATTAAAGAAGGCCTTGTATGGTCTAAAACAGGCTCCTAGAGGATGGTACTCTAGACTGGATAAGTATCTACAACATGCAGTGTTCGAAAAAGGAAGTGCAGAAAACAAACTCTACGTCAAGGTAAGTCAACGTAATATTTTATTAATTGAATTTTATGTTGATGATATTATTTTTGGTAGTGATGATGACAGGTTAAGCCAGAAATTTGCAAAAGATATGCAAAATGAATTTGAAATGTCGTTACTTGGAGAACTATCATTCTTTTTGGGACTTCAGATGCGTCAAAGAAACCAAGGAATCTTTATTTCTCAAACCAAGTATATCATAGAAATGATAAAGAGGTTCGGAATGGAAGATTGCAAACTAGTTATCACTCCAATGAAAACCAGTTGCAAGTTGAGCAAAGATGATGATTCGAAGTCTATAGATCAGAGGAAATACAGGTCAATGATTGGCAGCCTACTATATGTGACATCATCCAAACCAGATGTAATGCAGGTAGTTGGACAGGTGGCACTATTTCAAGTAGCACCAAAGGAGTCACATGTGTTAGCAGTGAAGAGGATTTTCAGATATCTCAAAGGAACAAAAGAGTTTGGATTATGGTATCCAAAAGGAAAGGATCTATTACTTATTGCCTACAAAGATGCAGATTGGGTAGGCTGTATTGATGACCGATGAAGCATCAGTGAAGAAACATTCTACTTGGGTGAGTGTTTAGTATCATGGCTAAGCAAGAAAAAATCATCAATATCTTTATCTACAATCGAGGCAGAGTATATTGCAGCAACATCATGTCGTACATAGGTTCTTTGGATGAAACAAACTCTGACAGATATACAGGTTGAGTATGATGAGCCCATTTGAATATATTGTGATAATACAAGCGCCATCAGTATCTTGAAGAACCTGATGATGCACTCCAAGACGAAGCACATTCCAATCAAGTATCACTTTCTACGAAAGCAGGTTGCAGAAAAGAGCATCAGAGTTGAGTATGTGGGCACAAAAGAACATGTGGTAGAAATATTCATAAAACCACTTCCACGTGAATCCTTTGAATATCTTCTCTAGAGAGTTGGAGTTATTTCTACTCCAAAATGAATGCTTTTTGAATTCTTATCTTATATTTATTAGATTTACACGAGGAAGCACCATAAGAGGACAGTTCAGTCAAGGGGAGCAACCCCAGATGGAAAGATACCTTTTCCATTGATGACAAAAGGGGAGAGATTTATCAGATATAGAGGATAGAGGTAGAGGATAGAGGCATGGTTCCAGGGGGGAAGATTTATCAGAAACAGAGGACAAAGGCATGGTTCTAGGGGGAGCATGAGTGATATGATTTCAGTATTGCATCAGAGTGTTTCCATCAATGTCAAAGGGGGAGATTGTTGATTTATCAGATGCATAAGACAGATGCATGGTTCCAGGGGGAGAAGATTTATCAGATACAAAGGACAGAGGCATGGTTCCAAGGGGAGCATGAGTGATATGATTTCAGTATTTCATCAGAGTGTTTCCATCAATGCCAAAGGGGGAGATTGTTGATTAAGGTTGGTTGTCATTGATGTCAACCCTTGAACAAATCCCTGTAGCAAAAGGTTTGGATAATGGACCCAATATTGTTTGATGTAAATATGACTCATTATTGTCTTGTCATGGTTGATAAAAAGTAAAAATGGATGAACTCCAGAGTGGTCCCCTTATGGTGAAATCCCTCACGGGAAGACGCTTTGCGGAGTGAGAGAACCCATGCTTATTTGAGGAATAATGAGATGAAGGACAATGAATTTGTTAGTGAAACTATCCTAGATGGATAATGCTTGTCATGTCGTTTCCAGTGGTATGTGGAACGTCACGTAACTCCTCCGGGTTAGAGAGTTATGACCATATGAAGTTGGATAACCCCTCATAAGTCTTGTAGAAGCCCCCAAGGGTCAAAATGCTTTGCAGAAGAAATTATTTTAAATGAAGAAGCCCTAAAATAAGGAAATTGTAAGGCTACATGAAGATATAAATAAGAGGCAAAGCTCACTCATTATACACACACTTGTACATATTGTATATCTATTTTCTTGTGTAAAGCTTCTTGTAAATACTTGTGGATACATCTGAAGTGGTGAACATCTGAGGTAGCATGAAGGGTTGATGATGAAATTCTTGGAATTACAAAAAAGCCCTATTTTCTGAGGTGTATGCGGGTTATCTGTGTACAAGGTGCATACATGCTAAGTTATACATGGGTTGTCTGTGTACAAGCTGCATACATGTTGAGTTATATGCGGGTTGTCTATGTAAAAGGAGCATACATGTTGGTAAATCTATGGAAACTTGAAGAGATGAAGATGCAGAGGTTCTAGATTCTGAGATCAAGCTCCCAAGAAGGTCTAAAGTGCTCAGATACATCAGATCCATCCATTGGTTCAAAAGGTATGTCTTATTTCTATGAATAGTTGGATTTTTGATGTATGCATGAGGAATGACAATGGATATTTGAGGATTCTCCCTAGAGAGACTAGTGGTTTCATGGGATCTTCTGCATAAGTCATATCTATAGAAATATAGTGCTGGTATATTCATCATTGATACTTCTTGTGAGACACATCTTGTATTTCTTGGAATATGGCTAAGGGTTTTTATGGTACATGGTTGAGAGCTTGTATTTGTGTAGTAGTTGATGTATTGAGAGACTGAATATCAGAAAGGGGTTGATGACTAAGATCATGTGATGGATATTATACTTGCTCATGATTACACATATCTATATGAAACATGACTAGTGAAAGACATACTTGTCTTGAGTAAAGGTTATATATGAGTATGCATGCACAGGGTACAGTTACAGTCTGGATACAGTGATAGGTTATAGATCTATGTGAATGAAGTTACAGAAGGTAGAAAGTTTTCAAGAAAAGGAAACCCTAGTTTTCAAAAGGTATACATAGGTTGCATAATAGTTTGGTAGCATACATACGAGGGTTGCATAATAGATAGGGCACATACATACACGGGCTGCAACACTACAGGTCGCGTACATAAACGGGATGCAACACTACAGGTCATGTATCTGTTGTAATTTTTGTAGATACATGTTCAGTTTAGGTATAGATTGATTACATGGCAGTTGTACAGATTGGATACAGGTAAGTGGTACAGGTTGTTACATTTGTACAACAATATATCTCATAGTGATAGATTGACATTGGTTCCATCATTCTACTTATACTTCAGGGCGGTTGGACGGGGCAAGGACAGGTGGGTATCCTGAGAACACAGGGGGTTGTAGCCTCCTTTTGGTTGTAGCCATATAATTGGGGAGTTGGAGCTTCCCTCAGGTTTTAGCTTGAGAAACTAGGGGGTTGGAGCCTCCTTCCAGTTGCAACTGGAAAACAAAGGAATTTGGTGTTTCCAATGAATGTAATTCTTCAAGACATATAAGAAAATAATTCTGTGTTTTTCTCCCAATTTGGGTTTCCACATAAAACACTGGTGTACTGTGTATGTGTGTGATTGGTCATTTCCTATTGCTCATTATTGGATAATAATTCTACATTGATATAACACTTGGATTATTTGGAGAAAAATGATTATAATTACGCTATTACTGATTCACCCCCCCCCCCTCTCAGTAATCCAACAAGCTTCCCATCTTAGTACCAAATCTATTGGAAGGAAACTTCTTTCTTTTTCTTTCTTGTCAAAAAATGCTTTCATCTTGTCTTGGTATTCCTAAT
Source organism: Picea engelmannii (assembly GCA_009831015.1). Classification (NCBI taxonomy): domain Eukaryota; kingdom Viridiplantae; phylum Streptophyta; class Pinopsida; order Pinales; family Pinaceae; genus Picea; species Picea engelmannii. Next base: position 46,553 of record ML807305.1, read on the forward strand.
TTTTTTTTATTAACTTGATCTTTGACCTATTGTACTTCAACCAATTGGTTCATTCTTCTATTCATATCATTAGGTTCTTCATTTACTTCATGAAACAAATTTAAAACAAGAAAAGTAAGATTAATCGTAAAAGTAACATCAATTCCAGAAAACAAATGAATGGGAGATGTACCTATTGATTTTTTAGTAACAATGCTATTATCCTATGGGGAATATTTAAAATGAATGTGACACTATCTTTTATTATTATCTACAATATTTTTTATTATTCTCATTAAGCTTTTGTTTGAAGACACAGCAAGACCATTTCCTTGTGGGTAATGAGGAGTTGAATGTCCTAAAATGATGTTATATTTTTGACAAAAATAAATCATAGCCATAGATTTGAAATCTTGAGCATTGTCCGTGATGATTTTTATTGGACAAACAAATCTTGTTAAAATATTCTCTTCTAGAAATTTATTACAACTGCATTAGTTGCATTTTTGGTAGGAATTGCTTGTACACCCATTTTGAAAAATAATTTGTAGCAATGAGAATCCATTTATGCTAGGCACTAGAAGGAGGATGTATTTCCCCAATAAAGTACAAAGCCCATTTTTGAAATGGAGCTTCAACCTTTACTGGTACTAGTGGAAGAGAGGGTAAGTATTGTCTTCTAGAAAAAAATTGTCACTCTTTGTAGGCTCTAACCTTAACATTCACATCTGCAAATATCTTTGGAAAATAATATCCTTCTCTAAGGATTTTATATGCAGTATCCCTCCACAAATTCCTTCATCAAATTCATCAATGGCATTTTCGGTTTTAGATTCAATGAGACAAGTTAACAAGAAACCAAGTGGATCTCTCCAATAAAGTTGTTCATTTATAATGCAATATTTAACATATTTAAATTTTAATGATCTAGTTTTTGGCGGAGTAAAATTTGGAGGACATTGAATATTTTGAAGATAAAAGATGATATTTTGATACCATTTGGAAGAAGAAAATTTTTCATTAATTGTATTCACAGACTATTGAATATCAGTTTCCTCTTCTATAAAAGAAGAATCTTCAGATATTTCAAAAATATGATTAATTCCAAGGACTTTAAGATTAGATTTAGATAATAGTCTTGCTAGTACTTGACCCTTAATAACATTTGTTGGTTTAATTTCCAAATAATATTCCTGAATTTTAGCTAACCATTTTCGTCTTTTACCATCACTATCTGATTGCACCAAAATATATTTAATTGACCTGTTTGGAACATATGCAATAATTTTAGAACGAAGAACATAATTTCTGAAATATTTTAAATCTTTTACCATTTCAAAGGCTTTGTTTTTCAAGGATGTTGTATTTTAATTCAGAGTCTCTAATACTTTTGCTAAAGAATGCAATCAACTGCTCCATATTTTCACTATTTTTGTGTAACGGGACAACAATTATTGTGTTTTCAGATGCAAAAGAGAATATCATAAAATCTTTAGAAAAATCAAGACTTACCAAAATAGGATCTTATCCTAAAGCTTTATTAATATAATTGAAATAAGCTCTCGATTTTGTGGTCCATTTTACCTCAGAATTGTTCTTTGGCATATCTGTAATAAGTTTCACAATTTCAGCAAAATTTGGCATAAACCTCCTCAAGAAATTTATTCTACCTAAGAAACTCTGAATTTTTTTCTTGTTTTTGGGAAGACTTATTGTTTGAATATCTTCAAATCTTTTGGGATCAATCCTAACTCCATCCTTTGAAACAATATGGCCAAGCAATTTTCCTTCATGCATGACAAAGTGAGATTTTTTAGGATTTAACGATAGACCATACTTCCTGCATTTTACAAATGTTTGTCTTAAATTCTTAAATGACTTTGATCAGAATTTGAAAACATGGTTAGATAATCAAGATAAATAACTACAAACTTATATCTCTCACCAAAAAACACAATGTCCATTGCTCTTTGGAAATTTTCACCTACATTCATTAGTCAAAAATGAATTTTATCATACATACAAGTACCCCAGGGTGTTGTGAAAGCAATTTTTTATTTATCATCATCATGGATTGCAATCTGGTCGTACCCTAAAAAGCCATCTATCATGGAAATATTATTTTCCCCAATAAAGTTTTCCAAAACATGACCTATCTTCAGGAGAGGATAATTGTCTTTCAATGAAGCTCTGTTGAGATTTCAAAAATCTACACAAAGTATAACTTCCCCATTTTTCTTCCTGATTGGTACAGTCATTGTTTCATGGAAACATGCATAGGAGACCTATCTAAAGCAAGTACAAACAAATCTTATCAAGAAAAGGATGATATAGTCAATATGGAAGAATGAAAAAATCTATTCACACTACTTCAATGAGTTAATCAATCATTGAATACCTTGAATGAATGTGAGATACAAAATCATATACGGTAGAGCATTCCATAATTAATAAAAGTGAACAACTAATGAGATCTTATTAGGAACGCATGCATGCATAATAGTGATGGTCTAAAAATGGAAAGTCTAAAATAAAACTAGCTCCAACTAACTAATAATGAACTAGTGAGTTGAAAATAGAAATATTTCCAACACCCCCCCTGAACATCATTATGGAGAAATAAAAAATGAGTCCCGACAATGAGGCCAAATTAGGTACTCATGTACAATGCAACTAATGAACACTAAATAAAAACAAGGAAAGAGGGAAAATCATGTGGGAACAAAACCCCCCCGCTCAAAATACCATGCATCAAAAGAAGAAAAGGAATCTGCTAGGAAACTATGTTCTTCACTCCAAGACGATCCCGCAAATTCTGAAGCTTCATCCCAATGAAGGTCTTGGTGGAGATGTCGAAAGTTTGTTCATAGGAAGGATAGAACTACAGATCAATGATCGTGTCATGTACTAGATCTATGATGAAATGCATGTGGACCTCAATGTGTTTGGTCCGCTTCTAGTGTATTGGATATCTACAAAATATCAATGTACTTTGCTTGTCACACCATATGACAATCATACAATGAAATTAGATACCAATATCGTTAAGTGGTGAAGCCAAAGCGCCTAAATGACATTGTTTAATACTCCTCTATACTCGACCTTTGCAGAGGAGAAAGAAATGGTTGATTTCTTCTTAATTTACCAACAAATAGGGCTTGACCCCAAAATGAGAGTGTACCTAGAAGTGGACTTGTGATTTGTGCCATCACCAACCCAATCTAAATCTGTGAATTCTATGAGATTCAATGCACAACCATATGCATAGTGAATCCCATAACTCATGGTGCCCTGGACATATCTGAGGATGCTCTTGGAAACCTTCCATTGCATATCATGGGTCTCATGCATGTATATAGAAAATTATCCTACTACATATGAGATATATGGATGGGTGTGGGTGAGATACAAACGACTCCCCACCAACTTTCGATACAAAGTGTTTTCCACTAATGGTGTGTCCCCACTGTCCTCAAGTTTGATCCTAGATAAGAAGGGTGTAGGTGTATACTTACAATCCTGTCATGTGTAATATACCTAGAAGATACATATCTTACTTAGCCTAAGAAATTTTGATGCCAAAAACATCCTAACTATGGTCAAGACCAAGAAAGAAGTGAAGTGGACCCATGTCCATCATAGAGAACCTATCATGCAAAATATCTTTGACCACAACAATGGAAGTAGTAGAGCTACCAGTGATGAAAATATCATCAACATAGAGTACTAAAATCATCAAAGAGTCAGTAGTCCTCAACATGTAAACATTGCAATCATATTTACATCTAAAAAAATCATGTGAAAGAAAATAAGAATCCATCTTTTCATACCATGCTCTAGGTGCCTACTTGAGGCCATAGAGTGATTTCTTTAGTCTACATACTAAAGATGAGTTCCGAATGAACCTCAATGGATGCTCCATGTAAATATCCTCTGAAATATCACCATGAAGAAAAACATTATTCACATCCATTTGGTGAACTTCCCATATGTTGGCTATTGAAATGGATAGAACCAAGCAAATAGAGTCCATATTTTCTACAGGAGAAAAGGTCTCATCATAATCTATCCCATGAATATGCTGAAATCATTTTCCAACTAATCATTCCTTGTACCTACTCCCTTGACCATCTGCTTCTCTCTTGGTCCCATAGACCCATTTTCATCTGACAATTTTCCTCCCTGGTGGAAGTGGAACCACATCCCAAGTATGATTCTCTAGGAGTGAGTCAAACTCCTCCTGCATGAATAATTCCCATAATGGATTTCCCACAGCCTCACTATAGATATGCAGATTGGAATATTGAACCATATAGAAATACATGAGAACCACTGGTTCATAAGATGAAAGTATATGAGAATTCTCCTTATGCTGAGATCAAGTTCTCAAATCCAATGGATCTTCTACAAGGTCACTTGTTGCCTGAAGTGTGGGTTGTTCCCACTTGGGTATCTGTTGAAGCTCCAACATTGGCTCCTCATATGGTTGTACTAACTTCTCATCTCCATGTGAAAAATCCTCTAAGTCTGAATATGTATCATCTTAGTGTATGGAATCATCATCTTGGATGTATGGAATTGATGGAAGTACAAGAGTATCTACATGTTGCACTGGTGGTGCATGCAAAAGAATGTCCTCAAACTGAACATTGAGCTCAATGATGAGCTAGTATATAGAGGGATAAATGAACCTGTGCCCCTTCAAATCATACGGATATCCCTCAAATATGGATCTAATGCTTTCCTCTTTTCATAAGGAATATGGGCCCAAGCGTGATATCCAAAGATGCAGAAGTGTGTGACATCTAGTTTGTCACTTGTCCAATCCTCAAAAGGTGTCATGTACTCAACAGATTTATGAGGATATTTTTTATGTATGTAAGAAAAACAGTTAAGTGCCTCATCCCAAAGCCTGGAAGGAAGAGACCTCGCATGCAACATGAAACTAGTCATATCCTTGAGAGATATTATGTTCCTTCCATAAACTCCATTCTGTTGTGGAGTGTATGGAACTATATGAAACTATTGGATAATAGCCTTACGACAAATATTTTGAACATATTTGTTGATATAATCCCTTCCATTTTCTGTACAGAGGATCTTGATATTATTCATAGTCTGTGTCTCTACTAGAGATTTGAAGTCTTTGAGATGTTCAAAAACTTCAGACTTTTTCTTGAGAAAATAAACCCAAGTAAAGAATGAGTAATCATCAATAAATGTAAGAAAATACCTTGATTTTTGGATGGATGGATGTGTAAATGGACCCATGATATCACTGTGAACAAGATCCAAGGAAGAGGAGGCTCTCATTGCCTTCCCCTTTTCAATCTTTTCTTCAAGATGCTTGCCAAGAATGCATCCTTCACAAACCCCTTTAGAAAAATGAATCTCTGGAAAGCCTTTGACCATTCCTTTCTTGGAAAGTCACTACATGTACCTAATGTTTCAATGACCAAATCTCTCATTCCATACTCTAATACTATCATCATGCATGCATTAGTAGTAAAGAGGAGTCATGTTCAACAAACTTAGTGAATTTATACAACATTGATTTGTGATCTACCTCACCAATTGCAATAATGGAATTGTCATCCATGTCAAGTACATAACTGAATATGATGTAAATTCAACCTTTTTACATGTCTGATTTATTTGATAAATTGAGAGAATATTCATATAAATATTTGGAACATGTAAAACATTCTCAAAATTTCCATTAGGGAGTTCCACTCTTCCCTCTCCTACTAGTTCTACTGGAGTATCATCCCCCATAAGAATAGGGGGTCTTGAGAATGAACTCAAAGAAGTAAAAACTTCCTCTTTGGCTACCATATGATGTGATGCACCATAATATAGAATCCATGAATCATATGAGGAATTAATTTCAAGAAGAGCATGATGATTACCTTTCTTAGGAGCATGATCTTCTTCCTTCTTCTTCTTGGCTCCTTCGGGAATGATGTTTCCAAGGTTGTTCTTTTGAATTACTTGTGCCATAAGATTGATTTGCTTCTTAATGCATGTGGATTCTTCATGATTTGGTTTATTTCAAAAAGTGAAATGATTTCCCTTATTCTTCTTTCCTTTGGAATTTGAAGAGTCTTTGGAACTTGAAGAATCCTTGAAGGGTTTGGAATATCCCTCCTTTTATTTTCATTTCTCCTTTCCTTTATGTTTGGATTTTATATTGGATGACCCTTTTCCATATTGCATGGTGAGTGCTTGTGCTTTGAGTTCCTTAATAAGACCCATATGAATGAGTTTTTTTTTCTCATGTGTGAGAGAATAAACAAACTGCTCCATGGTAGACATATTCTACTTTGATCCCAAAAAATATATGCTAGAATGGAAAGTGGAGACATAGACAACATATTATGGTCCTAGCTTATCCAAGATTGTTAGAATAAGTTGGTCTTCTTGTTTATAATTATAAATACCACGAGATCCCAAGATCAATATCAAATATTTAAACTTTGTAAATAAATCCTGCATATTATCAAAACTTTTAGGATCCAAGGTATTCAACTCTACCTCAAGCATATGACCTCTCATCTCATCTTGATTTCAAAGAGACCTTCCAAGGTGGTCCAGATCTCATTTGGAGTCTTGCATGTGGAAACATGAAACCATAAATTATTTGAAATTAATTCAACAAGAATTATTGTGGCCTCATCCTTACGGTTTTCCCATCTAGTCTTCTCAATCACTGTTGTAGGTTTTGTTTATGTCTCTATCGTCATATTGTACAATATTTTCCTTTTGAGTTGGAATTTGACCTTCGTCTTCCATTAAAAATAATTGTATGGTGTGATAATTATCACCAAATTTGACTGAATAATTGGTGTCGTATCCATCCCTCTTTTTGGTATTGAAAACCCTAAAAATTAACCGTCAATTTGCAAGTGAAAATCCTGAGAAATCACTGCAAAAAATCAAATTTTGAATAGTGTCACACCCTACTAGTAGGACACAATGAGACATTATCGCACCCTGCTTGAAGGAAATAGTGAGACATTGTCACACCCTATTTGAAGGCCACAATGAGACACTGTCGCACCCTATGTGAATCTAGAGTACGACACTTTTGATAGGGAGAGGTTGTGACACTATCAGCTACTCGGATTATAGTAAGAAAAAAATATGATTTCCCTCTTCTATTGCTTGTCTAGATTTCTCAAAGTAGCTCGAATCTGATACCATGTCAATGTTTCATGGAAACATGCACAAGATACCCAGATAAATAAAGTACAAACAAATCTTATCAAGAAAAGGACAAGAGATTCAATATGGAAGAATGAGAAAATCTATTCACACTACTCCAATGAGCTAATCAATCATCGAATACCTTGAATGAATGAGCGACACAAACTCATATAGGGAAGAACATTCCATAACTAAGAAAGAGAACAACCATTGAAATCTTCTTAGGAATGCATGCATGCATAATAGTGATGGTCTAAAAATGGAAAGTCTAAAATTGAACTAGCTCCAATTAACTAATAATGAACTAGTGAGTTGAAAATAAAAATATTTCCAACAGGTACTAGGTTATCTACCCAAGTAGAATATATGAGAGGGATTATGATTTTAGCATCCAATAACTTCTTTACTTCTTTTTCAATAATAGGAAGAAAAATAGGATTTATCTTCCTAATTTTGTGTTTAAAGGTTTGATACTAGGCTTCTGAGGAATTTTATGTTGTATAATGTTGGTATCATAAGTTTTAAGATATTCATAAGACCATGCAAAAAAAACAATATATTCTTTAAGCAGATAAATGTACTTATGTTTATACTCGCGAGGCGGATATTTAGACAATTTGATGAATTTAGGATTTTCATCAGATCCAATAGTACAATCTTCTACTTCCTCTAATTGTGGTTGCATTGAAGAAGACATAACAAGAATATAATTTTGATCAAAAATTATTTCTAATGGAATAAATCCCTTTTGGATTTGGTTATTTTTTAATAACACCATTTTCTGACCAACAATCCTATCATGAAATTCTTGACCAGTCTGGTTCTCTCCTTGTAGCCATTTTGGATCATCTTGATCTTTCTCATCTATATCTAATTCAATAAACTGATCTACCATTTCCATAAAGTTTTCGATTTGTTGGTCATCTTCAAATACTTTCCAATGTTTTGTAGTATCTAGAATGGAAGGTCTGTGTACAATTTCAATTTTATATTTTAGATGAGGGGTGATCGGACGTCTAAAGGTACCAGATGCAACAACTAGGGAATTAGCTGACAGATTTCACAACCTGGGTATTGCAGTGATATTAAAAGTGATAAAGAATTTTTCTATAATATCCCACAAAATATTCCTATAAGCCATCATCCTAGGATTCTTGTCTTGATAAATATGCCTTACTTGTTTGACAATAAGCTCGACGTCCCCCCCCAAAACTAAATGCTTTATTTATAATTTCCTTGATTCTTCTAATATTATAAACAAGGCTTCATATTCACAAACATTATTGGAAGCATCAGTTTCAAAATCCAATCTAAGAGAAAAAAAAATTATTTAGTACATGATGGTGAAATAAACAATATACCATCCCCTACTCCTTCCAAGAATGAGGCACCATAAAAATACATTTCCCAAATTCCCTGTTCAATTTCTTGATTTTCTTTACTCTCAACAAATAGTTCAATTTATGTACAAGCTTTAGATTCATTATTTATAGATAATATACAATTTCCCAAGTCTTAATCTGCAACATACACTGGGTAATTATGAGGGTGTTGTGGATCACTGACTGTATAAGACAATTTGGTTTCTCTATATAACATAGTGAACTTCCCACAAAAAATTGGAATTGTGGCATAAGTCATATCCAACTGTAAATATCCCCATAGTTTACTACCCTAGGATCTAGAAAGAAGCATCCCATACTTAGTAGGTACATCTACCACAACAATATCCATTAAAATCCTTTTGGAAGGAATTTGGGCTAAATTTACCACCAATTCTTTAATCATACAAAGACATCTTACTTTTCTAGAATCAAATGAATACAAGTCTTGATATGGTATAGTTATTTGTAAACCCAAAATTTCCATCATAACTTTAGGCATAATATTGTGAGACGCTCTTGAGTCCAACATATAGTTGTGCAAAAGGTGATCATGAACAATTAGTGAAATGTAAAAAGGTGCCACAAAATCACCATTATCTTCCATACTAGGTCCAAACATGATTTTTGGCCATTTATCTTGAAGATTAATGATATCTGAGTGAATTTTAGAATCAGTAAAGTTAATGATTTTAGAAATCTATTTTTTATAGAAAATATTCTTTGCTAACTCCACTAGAGGAACTAGAATTTTGATTTTATTTATTTCATGTTCCAGATTAAAGGTTCCAACATATTTTTTTGGCTCTTTTGGTTCTATCTCCTTTTCTTTGGTTGTTCCTGAATTTTGGTTATAGGATGGTTTTTAGCTGTTGGATGATCTATAGGTTGCTTTGAAGCGAAATCCTCATTACTCAGATCTCTGGTCAGTATTTTCTTGGGTATATTTTGATCAACAAATTTAATTGGTCGAGTCTCAAAACATACTTTTTATGTAATTCAACATGAATTGCATCAACAAATAACCTATATTGAGAATATGGAGTGTCTACATTGTTTATGTTCTCTTCATCAAAAAATTGTCCAAAACTGAGAGATTGTTCATACTCTTCTTAGGTAACGTGTGGATTATTTTCATCATCGTCAACCAAATTATTTTTCTCTTTTTTTTTCTTCCTCATCATCTATCAAGTTTTTAGTTTTAAATGGCACTTGAATTTTCTAATCATCATTTCTAGGAGGTCTCTGTTGAGTTTGAGGGTTAGTGTTGAAATTTCTCGTAAACTAATTAATATTTCTGATATTAGGTTTAGGTTTAACCCTCTCCATTTCCATCCTAGATAACTTATTAGATAAATCTTTGATTAAATTATACATTTAATCAATCTTCTCACATTGATCATCTTTCATTGAGCTCGATGGTCCTCCTTGTTCCTTAAATCTTTTATTTTCCCTAACTACAGTTTCAATTTTAATCTTTAATTTACCAGATGCTAGCATGTTGGAATCAATCTCTATCGCATCTTCTTGCATTCCAGATAAAGTTATTGACCTTCTTTCTCTTAACAATCATTCAAAGTCTGGGTCAAGGGCTCCTACAAAAGTAACTTTTACAACAGGTTGTGATGGATTAACATCATCAGGAATTGTTTTGTATGTTTTATTGAATATTTTAATAAAGTCCGATACATACTCCTTCTTTTTTTTCCTCAATGCCCCAAACTCATTCAAATAATATAAATGGTCTTTAATTCCTCCCCATTGTCTAAGTAAAGCATCTTTTAAGGCTTCATAAGAATCAATAGAGTTAGGAGGTAATCCCCTAAACCAGAGTCTTACTTATCCCTAAAATTTTTGTACTAAAAGCCTCATATATACGTCCTCCTGTTCTACTCCAGTCACATCAACAAACTCTTCGAAGAATACCAAATGTTATACAACTATCACATCACTCTCCCCATTTAATTTTGGTAATTTTTTCACATAATTATCAGGGGGGTCATTAAAATTAGCAGGTAATACTAAAGGGGCATACCTAGTAGATACTTTATTAAAGAATCTGGGAGGAGGAGCTGGTGGGTTTACCTGTGGGCCTCCTTGAGGTATATTCCCAACCATGCTTGATTTGTTATATGAGACATAAGGTTTGAAATGTAGATTGTCAAAGATTTCTGAAGATTGCTCAAGTAAGATTTTGATAGCTTCAAGGAAATACCGACGAATATTTGCAAGATAGTAATAAGGTGAAGGATACTTCAATGTAGGTTAATAAGAAACTTTAGGTAAAATTTAAGATGAAGTATCTTCTTCTTTGAGTTGATCAGAATAAATGGGACATATAACAATAGAAGAATCAAAATATGAAGAATAATCTTCTGAAAGTTCAGGGATAGAAACCCTAGGTTTAGAAAGGATAAAATTAGGCCCCGAATAAATCAGACTAGGTACGAGTGATTCTTCCTTTACCTCTAAATTATAAACTCCTTCAGTGTGAAAAGGTTTGTCTCCAAAAATAATTTCGTCTAAAAATTGGATTTTACCTTTCAAGTCATATAATTTCACTTCAGTAGGTTCAATCTCATAACTTTCTAATTTTATATCTGAAGTACTAATAGGTGAATCAATGAAGAAAGTTTTTTCTTCAAATATTTCTATCTTGGAAGAGCTAACAACACTATCTTTTGACTCATCAATATTAACTACTTCTTCATAAGTTTTAGTACAAATATGGGATGGACCAACTTCAAATTCAGATGTTGCTAATTTAGGCTCAACGATTCTAATTTTGATTTCATAAGAAGTAAACTTAGATTGAATTTCTTTGGGTTGATATACCTTACCTGCTGATGTAGAATTTTGACTTTGATAAACCTTAGGATTTAAGATTTTTTTTTGGATCTAAGAGAGGTGTAGTTTGTTTTTTTTCTGGATTCTACCTCGTATTCTTTCTCCCAAATGTCAACTTTGAAGCAGTGAAGTCTCCAATCAAAATAAGTAGGTTATAAGAGTGTAGAGTCACTAGGTGAATTGTTGAAGAGCCTTTTGATGTCTCATTTATGTTCACCTTTCAAAATTGGATCTATTCTTTGTCGTACCCCATGGAAAATATACTTTCAATTCCATCCCCGACAATGACGCCAGAAATGTGTTAATTTGGAGATTGTTTATGGCTCAACAAACAATGTCAGATCATCTCAAAGTAAATGATGTTTGATTGAATAATTATTTTCCACCTTATAAATAAGTATGAGATTTCAATAACTTAATAACTAGAAATATAGAGGCCATATCTCGTTCTTTAATATTTTTTTATAAATTTTCAGAAGTTGAGAAGAAGAATTCAGAGAAAAAAACTGAAATACAAATTCAGGTATCTAGTTAAGATAAATATCACTTTAATTTCAATAGTATAAATAACAAGATATGTGTCTATGTTATGAATTTCATTAAATAAATGATAAACATATCATACAGATATAAGTCTTAACTTTCTCACAACAAGATAGAGGAAAGTCTATACCTGAGCAAATGTTTAATAGACAAACTGCAGTAGAAGTTGTACTAAATTGCAGCCATTCACAACTCAAACAAAATAATTTGAAGAAAGTGAATTATGAGAACATATGTAACATCACATAAGGATAACATGACTTAAAGGGACAAGAACTAAAATCTCATATGTCTCTGCAAAAAGTGAAGTTATTTATTGAAAATCTCCTGCTATCTTAAGGATTGAAAGTCCCTTCTTTCATTCTACACATTCTTTTATAGAAATAGGATCATAACCAAAATTGGTTATCTCCTCCTAATATTAACTCAACATTACAAAAATATATACAAAATATCCCAAAATTATAGGAACAAATTCTTTAAAATCTATAAATTTTCTCAAAGTGGTTGGTCGGTTCATTGAAGTTGCATCAATAGTTCCCACTCTTGACTTGATGGATATTTACATGAAATCATCTTTTTGTAGGAAATAACTCCCTCGGTATATCTTTCATATGTAGGAGGAGTGTCAAATAAGTTCCTAATATTCCATAAAAGAAAGAAATCTTCATCTAGTAAGTCGACAATTGTTTTCCCTTTCAAAACTATTGTTGCTCCCTTAAACTTGTTGGAATTTTCTCTTGATTTTACTAACAATGGTTGATATTATGGAAAGGGAAGTAAACCCATTTTACCATATATTTAAGGTAAAAACATTTCCACCATTCTTTTATAATGGTTATTAAGCCATTGTACACTCTTTTGAAGATGAGTTAATTTATTCCGGACCTGCTGAACATTTTTTTTTTTTGTAAACATCCTTTCTAACTCCATGATTGTATTAGTTCTATCTTTAAAACTAGATTGATTCAATTCCTCTTTTGTCTTGGAATTGAGCACTTTAATTATTTGATTATTGAGTTGAGGTTTATTACCTAATTCTTGTAAAGAATCTTCTACATCTTTGTCAACCTTTCTGGCCAAACTAGCCTCTTCTTTCATGATTATGAAAGACCTTCACATTATACTTGTTTGATCAATAATTTTATCCCAGATAATGTGTCTAGATCCAATTAGATATGATTTCCCTGAAATCTTATTTTTCAACATATCAAATTCTTCCTGCAATTTGCCTTTTTCCCCATTTAATTTCTTGAGTTATCTCTCTTTCTCTTCCATGTGCTCCTTTAGAAATTTGATTTCAGTGTCATGAGTAAAGGCTTCTCTTGTTTATTTTTTCATCTCAATTTCTTTGAGATCTATATCAACTAAAGTTTGATCCAATTCTTCTAAGTTGTTTGATGATGAATCAATTGTATATGAAGATGAAATTCCTTGTTTCATAACTTCGATCTATTGTTGTAAAAATTTGACTTATTCATTTAGTTGAGCTATAACATTCAAAATTTGTTCTTTCTCCTTTTGGATATCCATTATTTTAGGAGTCTAGACATGATCCAGATCTATCATTTTAAGTTTTCTTTTCAAAATAATTATTTCATTTTCCTTAGAAGTTATCAACTCCTATATTGGTGCTTCATTAGTAGCATTATATCTTATTCTTAAGAGTTTCTTGTCCAAATATTATATTCTCATATGTCTCACCTTGTAAACATTTTTCTCTTGCTTCAATTTCTCTTTTAGTTGATTGTTCATTCTTTGCAATTCCTTCATACTGAGAGTAATTCTGATAATGTCTCTATTGACCATCTCTCCTATCTGTTTGTGCAGATCTATGTTGTCAAATAAGGGGACCTGGTCGATATCAAAAGAAATTGTTTCTAACTTATATTTACTATGACCTTGAAAGTTTGTACCTACTAGTTCCAAAATATACAAATTCAGTCTCCCTTTCTCAAAGTCTGATGTAGAAAACAACCTTGTTTTTGATGAATCATGATCTAGATTTTGTAGTAAAAGTTTCTCTATCTGTGCATTCTTGTCTTTCATACTGTCATATTTTGAGAATATGCTTTGGGGTTTCGTTTATGAATTCCCTTCTTTTGTTGGATTCAAAAACACCGAGGGAAGAAGATCCATCGAGTAAATGGGTTCCTTTTAGATTTATCCAACCGTTCCTGTTTCAGATTGAACCTCTTCCTCTAAATTTTCCACTATAATATCTTCAATTCTAACCCTCTTTCTTGATGACCCTTCCATTGTTTATGAAATATTCTAGAATTATTGATTGCAGTTTATCTTTAATGCCTTCTCATGTTGTTGAGGAGTATCATTATCCTCAGCTTGAGATGATAGGAAATTGTTCTAAACTTCCTGCCAACTATTAAGATTCCTGATTTGTTCAATATTAGGTTTGCTCTGGTGTTCATATTCTATTATTTTAAATTGTATTCTTCTGGCATTAATAATCCCTAAAGGATCATATTGTTGGGATTATCCTTTTTCCAAAAGTAAATCAAACAACATATTCTCGAAAACATGAAATGTTGTCCTATTTTACACAATGAAAGGACCAATTTCCCTATTGGGATTGAAGTTTTTCCTTTTCTTTCTTGGCAAAAAATGAATATTATTAGAATTTAAACTCTGACTAATAAATTCAAGAGAAACAACTTCTTAGGGTGAGAAATTTAGGTAATTTGAAAGGACCAATTTCTTCTCCATAAACTCTAATTTTAGTATGATCTTCAAAAAGAAACCAATCCCCAAGCTTAGTTTCATAAGAATCATGCAACATAAACTTTATTTATGGAAAAATACTTGGAGGAAGATCTTCATGAAACATACTGTATGAACTGGAAATGAAAGTATTAACATAGTTGTATATATCATGAGGTCTAGGTAATCTTTGAAGATGAATTGAAGAAGAAACTACATGACGGCCCTAATGTTAAAAGGAAATGACATAAAGGGTATAAATACATCTCATTATACATTTATTTTTCAATACACACAAGTTTATTAATGATCAAGGAGATATAAGTTGAATTTATGAGGAAATATGAAGTAAAGAAGACTGAATTTCAAGGGAGGATGAAGTATTTTGTTTATATGTTCTAAGGTATGTTACCTATAGGTCATCTTACCAGTTTTCCTATAACTTTGTTTCTAGAATGAATCATATGGTGAAATTTGGAGGTTATTGAGAAGACATATCAAGTTACCTGTGGTAAATGTTTCCTCTCTTTATTCACTATAATTTTTGAGATACGCTCTGTGGAAGATAGGGTTTTTGACTAGTTCTGAAGCTAGTCATACAAATGTGTTACAGGTAAATCAGTCATAACATCTTCATAGAAAATCCAAATGAAGTGAGATCAATTGAATTGGAAATAATACAGTATTTAGTTTCTTGTGTCCAAATTTCAGAATCCGATGTTAAATATTAAGCGTGGGGCATGCTATATAATTTCACTCTCCTGAATAAGCTATAATTGAATAAGGTCTATCATTTTATCTATAACTCCTTTTCTAGGAGGATTCAAGGAGTGAAACTTGGAGGTGTTTCAAAGAATACATTGAGTAATATCAGCTATAGGATTAGATTATTCCAAGAAGTGAAGAATTGCATAAGTTGAAGAAGTCTCAGATAGCATTACCAGGTTCTATGTCATGGTTGGTTGATGGTGATAATTTAATGTAAAGTTTTATTATCTCTCATACATTATTAGGTGGAAGGAAGGGGAAAGGATAGAGAGGTCAACCTTCTCTTGATCTTTGAGGATTGTATCTTCCTTTTGGAGTTTTATCCCTCCCTTTATATTTGGAAGTTGTAGCTACCTTTGGAAGTCATTACTTCCTTTGAACAATAATACATGATTACTTTTTATATATTGTGCATGGTATATTGGTGTATCGCTTATACTATTATTCATTGTTCATTGGATATTCTTCATTTATGATTGGATATAAATCAAATACATGATTTGAATGAATTACAAGTTCAAAAATACTCTTTTCTCTAAATACCAATTCTCCCCCCTCTCAATATTTCCAACAATTGATATCAGAGCGGGTTGCCTTCAGAACAGTTTAACCGCTGGAAAAAAAATCCTAAGTTGAGATGGATGACCATGAGAAAATTCCAAAAGGGATTTAATCATTTGATGGAAGCAATTATTCATACTGGAGTGATAGAGTGTAAACTTACCTAACAACTTTGGGAGTAGGAATTTGGTACTCAGTTGTAAATGGCTATGTAATCCCAAAGAATTATCCAACCAATCCAAATGAGAAGAAGCTTATGAGTTGTAATTCGAAAGCCATAAATGTTATTTTAGGAGAATTTGCACCAACCATTGCTATCAATGTGTTGGGATGCATCACTGCTAAAGAGGTATGGGACAAACTCAAGAGTATCTATGAAGGTAATCCAAAAGTTAGGTAGGTCAAGATTCAACGACATAGAGTAGAATTTGAAAATTTGAAGATGGATGAAAAGGAAGATATTGCAGCCTATTTCTCAAAGTTGATGAAGTTGTTAATTCTATCAGAGGATTAGGTGAAGATCTCAATGAATCCTTGGTTGTACAAAAAGTGTTGAGATCACTTCTCTTGAAGTATGATGCTAAGGTATTTGCCATTGAATAAACTAGGGACTTGACCAAAATTACAATGGATGAATTGCATGGGTCTCTTATAGCATATGAAATGAGGACAGGTATAGAAAGTGACCAGCCAAACAATGAAGCAACATTTAAATCCATAAAGAATACAAAATACAAGGATAACGACCTTGATGAAGAAATAAAAAAATTTGTAGGAAGGATCCAGAAGGGAACCGGCATATACAAAGGTAAGTCTCCTCTCAAATGATTTAACTATGGTAGAACATGACATATTGCTGAAATATGATACTATAAAAAGAGAATTACCAACAATAAAAAGATCTTCTACTCCAAGGATGATGGCATATCCTTAGCGGAGAGTGATGTAGAAGATAATGATGGAGGACAAGTCCTCTTCATAACCCAACATGATGATCACAAGAGTTCTAAAGAATAATAAATCATTTCTAAAGAAGATTCATATGAAGAAACCATCTTTGATTCCTTTTGGGGATACAAAGACAACATAGAGAGTGAACAAGAATATGAGAATATTGAAAAGTCGAAGCATGTTGAAACTGAAAGGAATTATAGAATCGATGAAAGGAATAAATACGAAAGATACATGAATGGTGAAAATACTAGATATGGAAATGTTCATAGACCTGTCAACAAAAATTATAATCCATTTGACCCATTAATCAATCAAAATATTGTATGCTACAAGTGCAATAATCTTGGTCACAAAGCACGAGATTGCAGAGAGATGAAGGAAGATAATCCTATGCCAAATGTCCCTATACCAACTACAACATGGAGAAGGAAATAAATGCTAGATAATGAAAACTGTCGAATAACATTGGTCACTGAAGAATGAAAAGAAGAAAATGAATGGTTCATAGACAGTAGGTGGTTATCTCATATGACTAGAGATTAAAGAAAATTTGTCATCTTGAAGAAAAAGGGTGGAAATGTTGCATTTGGAGATGACTCATCTACAAAAATACTTTTAAAAGGAGTTGTAAAGAATGGAAGTGAAAATGTAGAAGCAGTAAAAGTCCTATTGGTTGAATATTTGAAGCATAATCTCCTCAGTGTCAGCAAAATATCTGATCAAGGATACACTCTTACATTTCAATCCCAAAGATGTAAAATCAAAGAAAAGAACTCAGGAATATTGGTTGCAACTACAACAAGAAGACTGAAAAACATATACATCCTAGACACAAAGAAGAGAGAGAATAAAAAAGCCACACAAAAGGATTCCAAGGAAGAAAAATTACCAAAGAGTTTCAGCATTTAACAAAATCCTCATGTTTCAGTTCTGAAGTTTATTTTCTGCTAAGTTTTTTTTATGCTGAAACCGTGCTGAAACTGGAGTTTCGGCATTTAACAAAATCCTCATGTTTCAGTTCTGAAGTTTATTTTCTACTAAGTTTTTTTTATGTTGATACTGTGCTGAAACTGTGCTGAAACTGGAGTTTCAGCATTTAACAAAATCCTCATGTTTCAGCTCTGAAGTTTATTTTCTGCTAAGTTTTTTTTATACTGAAATTGTGTTGAAACTGTGCTGAAACTGGAGTTTCGACATTTAATAAAATCCTCATGTTTCAGTTCTGAAGTTTATTTTCTGCTAAGTTTTTTTTATGCTGAAACTGTGCTGAAACTAGAGTTTCGGCATTTAACAAAATCCTCATGTTTCAGTTCTGAAGTTTATTTTCTGCTAAGTTTTTTTTATG
>ML807305.1:64905-119948 GCA_009831015.1 Picea engelmannii
TTATGCTAAAACTGTGCTGAAACTGTGCTGAAACTGGAGTTTCAGCATTTAACGAAATCCTCATGTTTCAGTTCTGAAGTTTATTTTCTGCTAAGTTTTTTTTATGCTAAAACTGTGTTGAAACTGTGCTGAAACTGGAGTTTCGACATTTAACAAAATCCTCATGTTTCAGTTCTGAAGTTTATTTTCTGCTAAGTTTATTTTATGTTGATACTATACTGAAACTATGTTGAAACTGGAGTTTCGACATTTAACAAAATCCTCATGTTTCAGTTCTGAAGTTTATTTTCTGCCAAGTTTTTTTTATGCTGAAACTGTGCTGAAACTGGAGTTTCAACATTTAACAAAATCCTCATGTTTTAGTTCTGAAGTTTATTTTCTGCTAATTTTTTTTTATGCTGAAACTATGCTGAAACTGTGTTGAAACTGGAGTTTCGGCATTTAACAAAATCCTCATGTTTCAGTTTTGAAGTTTATTTTCTGCTAAGTTTATTTTATGCTGATACTGTGCTGAAACTATGCTGAAACTGGAGTTTCGACATTTAACAAAATCATCATGTTTCAGTTCTGAAGTTTATTTTCTGCTAAGTGTTTTTTATGCTGAAACTGTGCTGAAACTGGAGTTTTAGCATTTAACAAAATCCTCATGTTTCAGTTCTGAAGTTTATTTTCTGTTAAGTTTTTTTAATGCTGAAACTGTGCTGAAACTAGAGTTTCGGCATTTAACAAAATCCTCATGTTTCAGTTTTGAAGTTTATTTTTTGCTAAGTTTTTTTTGAATAAAAATGTAATATTTTATTTAACACGTTTTTTTATGAAGTGTGAACTTAATTTATTATTGTCAATTGAAATGCAATTTTTCTACGAACTTTTCATTCTAGAAGGGTTGCATGATTATATACCCTTCTCACAGAAATTAGAACCTGCCCTTCAAATTTGATCACTGCTCGTACCTGAAAGTTACACTTGTCTTATTTAAAATTCCTATGATATAACCATATTTTATCCACCTGTGTACAAAACTTAAGTCATTCTTAACTAAAGTACGCTACTTTCAAAGTAATACTTTACTTCGTGGAAGAGGTTGGTGTGTATCGTCGGACTCTTAATTTGGGAAATGTAGGGCTGGATCACCACCATTCAAAGGATACAAGTGTCCACGAGATATGCTACCAATTGTTTGAAAGGTAAATTTTTGAAATATGTGAGGCTTTTGTTTTATTATGCCGAAAGGTGTACACCTATTGACAATGGGCACATTTAATAGGTTTTTAGTTCTTAATACATTTTCTATGGCCGAGATTAAATATGTCTAGAGTATTCTTAGTCATCACAATAAATGAATGGCTCTGATTTCATCCATTAACTTTCGAGCTGTTATAAAGACATACGTTTATATGTTTACTTTTTTACATTTACTTAATTGTGTTTAAAAATTATTGTGTTCACTAACTTATTGCCACATCTACCTGATTAAAAAATATTAAGGTATTCACATAGAGTGGTAAGATCTTGACGTTTCATGTTTCTGCTGGCTGACGTTTGGTG
Organism: Picea engelmannii; assembly: GCA_009831015.1. Lineage (NCBI taxonomy): Eukaryota > Viridiplantae > Streptophyta > Pinopsida > Pinales > Pinaceae > Picea > Picea engelmannii. Next base: position 66,454 of record ML807305.1, read on the forward strand.
ACTGTGTTTTTGTGCTGACATCACCAGCGGTCACCAATCGTGGCCGTGTTTAATAGCCGTAAGCCACCTTTCGACATTCACCAGCCGCGAGTTAGCGGTTGTGCTAGTTACCACTTGTTCCAACATTCTGACCCGAATTCTTCTCCTTGCGTCTGCTCTGTAGCAGAGTGCGTCTCTTGGTGCGATAACACTACTCGATGTGGCCTTTCATACTTTAAGCCCTCACTCTATAATTTCTTTATGTAGCCCATACACTCTTTTGTACCCAACATTCAAACTCTTTGCACCCGATATTCTGTGGTATTCTCGCTAAAAGTTATTAGAATTATTCTCTTCAGGGGAACTCGGCTCTATTGGAAAAATTATGTTATAGAGAATTTCTTTTAAGTCTTTCGACCGGTTTCATTCTCCAAGGTTGGTTTCACCGCATGCTAAAAATCCTTTCAACATCTCTATGTGTATGGTTCAAATCGATGGGGTCTTAAAATATACTACATTGGTCTCTTCTGCATCTAGTAATATTTTTGGGTTGTTTTACGATTTACCCATCATATATTTGGTGTTTACAACAAAAGTGCTTAGAGTCTAATGTTTTTAACCAAACTTGCACATTTCTTCTATTGTTTTAAACCACACTAATGGGAGTCAGTCTTGTTTGTTGGTCTTTTTGGATATGGCATCCAAGGGAAATACTCAAAAGATGGTAAGCTTATGAAGCCCTTCGTTCTATACTTCTGTAATAATTTTTGAAATCAAGTTATTCAAAAATCATTGAATATTAATGTTATCATTCCCATATTGTCATGTACCCTAGACTGGCATAACATTTTACTTGATCTCGGTATCATTCTTCATCTCCCTCACTTCTAGGTATGCATATTATATCGTTTACTGTGGTTTCAAAAGAGGGTTTATAGTTAAATTATTCCTCGTATTCCTTACATGAATTTCAAAGTTTAGTGTTGGGAAGGGATTAGATTTCATCCTGGGATTAATTCGGGTTTGGTTCACGAATATTTTTAGTAATCCATTTTGTAACAGAGCCAAGAGACTCTATATTAACTGGAAATTATTTTGAATGAATTTTTGTTATTGTATAAGCTTCATAGAAGGATTTATTTCCTTGGTTTTATATTATATACAGAGCCATCTTATCTCTATAATTTGGAATTTTTCATAGGCAATGTTTGCGCTATTTTATTTTTGTATTATACACAGTAACATTTTTATTCTTGCATTTTGGCATGATAAATAATAATATACTTTGTTCCTTTGTGTTGTCTTTACAAAAATAGAAATGCAATTTATTTCTTCTTTTAGGCTTTATACGCAGAGATTATTCTGTCTCTTTATTTCATTATAATATTTTCGCCACTATATGGAAACTTAACAATATAATTTATTTTAGTTGCTAAGGCAATTTTTCTGATAGTTATTGAATTCATATCTTGTTATGGATTCATGAGAATCGATGGTTTACTTATACTAGCTCATCCTGGATTATCTTATTCTTTTTAATAGCCATCATTGACTATTTAAATCAATTGTGTTATTTCGATTTAACTAGAACAATTTCCATAAGATTTATGCATTATCGGGATTGATGTATGTACACTGCGAGTATATTCAATGGTTAAATCCTTTAAAAGGTTTATGTTTCTATAGATGTTTTAGACACACATTATTATTCATAAAATTGAAGACATCTGTGTAATATAAAATACACAACATTTTCATAATAGCTTTCGACAATAAAATCCAAATTAGAACCAAAATTTTATAGAAACAAAAATCGTAATTCTAATTTCTTTTCCTTGGCATATTGATAATATCAAATAAAAGAGAATATAACCTGTACAATTCTCACAATCAAGGAAACGGGTAAAACAAAGATTTGAAGGTCATCGTTCCACCCAACCAAAATACAAAATAGCCAAACTCACTTGCTATGAATACCCCTGAGCCTGATCGTTGAACCAAAAGGACATATACCGTAGCTCTTTATTCTACAAAAATTACTTCAGAAATTCACACATTTTGTTCTCTAGTATCTTTCCTAGTCATGCGAGCCTCCTGCTTAACTGACGTGAAATATTTTTTATTCACTTACCTAGGACTTTTGGTCATTAATGAGCCACCTTCTCAACTCTAACTCTCACTTGAGTTTGACCAAATTTTCTGGGAAGATGCCCCCTGCATCACTTGAATTCAACTCTAGATCTTTGCCACTTGGTATTTCATAGTGTGACACTCGTCATTCTTCCTTGTGGGTCAACAATCACTCTTTAACTATTACCTTTAGATCGTCCCCCCCACCCTTTTTTTAATTAAACAAATTCTCAAAATGTCTTTATCGACCACCCTTGGCGAAAATTTAGTCAATCAATAGTTTAATACATAAATATAACAAAGTCTTAATAATTTCAAAATTCGAGATATTACATACATCCCCCCTTAACGTTTAACACCATCCTCGATGTTACTCAAGGTCCTTTGAGTCCTCTCGAAAAATAATTGGATATGCCTCTTGCATATGACTCTCCAATTTCCAAGTAGCTTCCTCAGGACTAAGGTGCCTCCATTGCACCTTTACCTGCTCGATGGTGCGGTTCCAAAAAATATGTATCTCCTATCGAGAATGTGTTTCAGTTCCACTTGGAATTCTCCTTTGGGTTCCACCTGTATTACATCCCAATCAACCACATGAGTAGCATCATGCACATATTTTTTAAATAAAGAAGCGTGAAAAATATTGTGTACTTTTATTGTAGCTGGAAGTGGCAAATGATAGGCTTCCATCCGTACTCTTGCTAACAGTTTGAAGGGTCCATAATAACTTGGAGCTAACTTAGTTCAATATCCAAATCTCAAAGAACTTTTCCTGGGTTTTACTTTTACATAAACATGAATCCCAACTTGGAACTCTCTTGGAGTTCTTTTTAAACATGTGTAAATTTTTTGTCAGTCTTGTGCCACCTTCAATTTATGTTATATATGTTTCACTGTTAGTTCCATGTCTTTCAACCTATCGACACCTAACATTAATATTTCCACTGGACTACTCCAATAAATTGGAGTGTTACATTTTCGTCCATAAAGTATTTCAAAGGGACTTAATTTAGTTGAAGCTTGAAAATGATTTTTATAAGCAAATTCAACAAGATGTAAATACTCTTCCCATTTACTAGGCTTATCCATTACATACATTCTAAGCATATTCTCCAAAACTTGGTTTATGTAACATCCCGCTCTTGTGTGCACTGAGCGAACTTATTCTTTGAGGACACTTGCTTGCAAGTGATTTGGATTATTATATTATTGGTCGTTAGATTATGATTATGAGACATTATGGATTGATGATATGTTAATTTTTTGTATTCATAGATAGGTGTTATTGACTGGGTTCTCCTGAGTTTGTAGGACTTTGGACATTGAGGATGTTGAGGCATCGATGAAACCCCTTGGACTCCGGATCGAGTCAGGGAGTAGACTGTTGGGTTTGAATGTTATTAATGTGAAACATGTACATATGATTAGATGTTATGATTATTGATTATTGTTGCTGACACAATTCGTTGATGGATGCACGTGACGATAGCTTGTCGACCAGACTCACATGTGGAGTAGAGGGGTTGCGTAGGACAACCAGAGACTTGAGGGAGAGGTGTGGAAAACAACCCTGCCACAACCTACTAGCACTCCCGTCGTGGCTTGAACTGTAGGTTAACGATTACCTAGTTCGAGAAGACCCACGATGTCGTGAGGAAAGACTGCGACAGTCGCTTGCGATGATTCTAAGGGGAACACAATAAGGTAGGGGCCTTATTCCTTAGAAGTCGTTAGCCTCCCAAAAGATCACCTGGCATAGTATTGAATATGTCTACAAAGTCAGTCAAGAGGCGAGTGGCACCCTTGGAGAACATAGTGCATCCTGAAGGGCATGCCACACAAGGAAAACATAAGGAGGCGAGTGGCACCCTTGGAGCACGTAGTGCTTCCTGAAGCGCACGTCATGCAAAGAAAAAAAAAAGGTAAGTGGCACCCTTGTAGCACCTAGTGCGTCCTAAAGGGCACGTAGCGATTTCAACGGGTAAGTGAATAAACCTAGTTGGCCTTAAAATGAATGATGTGATAAGTAAGAATTAAAAACAATTTCCCTAATAAAAATGTCGCCCAGCCTAGTGAAATTAAAATCTAGGTCTAAGTAACACATGTGGTAAAAAATAATAATCATAATTAAACATGTAACAAGAAGGGGGTAAGAAATTCAATTAAATTATTAAAATCAAATTATAAAGGGGGGTTAAAATTTTAAAAGGGAAATGATTGTTTTATCTACATATGCTAATTTGATTTTTAATTAAAAAGAAAGAAAGGGGTAAATGGTTGTTTTTCTACACTTGCTAAATTGAGTTTTAGTTAAAAAGGGAAAAGACGGAAACTTAAAAGAAATAGGAAACTAAAGGAAAAAGGGGAAACTTAATGAAAAGGGGAAATGCAAGAAAAAGTTGAATGTCTAACTTAGTAAAGAATCTTTCCTTGACAACTTTCTATTTATGAACTCAACTAGAAATTAAGAAAGGCGTAAGTCATTTAAGATTGGTAAGGGAATATTGGGACACCAAGGAGCATTTTTAGGAATGCTTTTAGGTGGGTGAGGGAAATAGGAATAATTAAATAATTGATAAAATTAATTTCTAGTGCAACTGGGGGATCATGCGACATGTGTATGGGGGAGGTTTTTCCTAATTAATTAAATGAGAAGGGAAATTAATAAGAATTTGGGAAACTAATTACTTGAAAAAATCTATAAAAAGGATGGAGGAGGGGGAGTATGGATCTGATCTTATGCATAACATTACGCAGCTAAATTTTTGTCTTCACTAAACTGCTCTTGTGGGAGTTGGGATACCCATATCGGGTAATGAGTGGTATCTCGACCTTGTGAGGCGAGCTCGGTGCTAGCAGTTCTCTATTATTGTGTGTGTGGACCCTTTGCGGCTTTGGTGGCTCAGGGGGAAGAAGAGTACCCCTAGTGTTGGCTAAGAGGTACCGGTGAGTTCACATCGGTCGGCAAGCGAAAGCTGGACGGAGCATGCGCGAGACATAAACTACGGAGCATTTGTGTTTGGCTAAGGTACGCTGGTTTAAATTGTTACTTGCAATGAAATTAATTTACACATGTTATATCTCTGTTCTCGGTTTAAGATTTCATTTCCATGCACTATCTTGTACCTGCTTTTCTACAGTATTGTAATCCCCTTGCTTGTTGTTTATGAATGGATTTCCCTTGGAGAACCAAACTTCTGATTTCAATGACTTATCTGTGTGGGTTTGATTGATTATTATGAAGCGATTGTGCTTTATCTTCCGCCCTTATCCTTAGGTCATCATTCCATGCCTGAGCAATCGACCAGAATCTGAATCGATGGTTGTCACTTCGATGTTTAAATACCTATATATTCTAATGCCCTTCTTTTCTGTGCATGGATGATGAGCAAGGGATAATTTTTGCCCAGTTGTCTACCCTTTACTTATCTCTGCATTTGATTGCTTAAACTCCAAAAACCCTTTCATTTCCTCGAAGGATTATCCCTACATTTCTTGATTGATTATCTATGCATGTCCTTGAAAGATCAACTCTACATATTCTTTGGGTAAAATCTCAGCGTTGAAGGTAAACCCTTCGCCTTTAGTTTAAGAATGATACATAGTGATTGTTTGTGTTTTATTGAACACATTTGGACTTCGTTTTATTACCTTTACTTTCTTTGAATTTTACCTATATACTCACCAAATCACACAATTATACATGCATCATATCACCTTTGTGTTTTTGGTTATCTATTTCTCCCAGTGAATTTGCCTAATAATCTTAGTGTTATGATGATCACCTCTGCATTTTTTTAGAGTGAAAATGGGTGGGTATTTACACAGTTGCAATCACGCCTTTGGGGCATATCACACAGCCTTTCCTCCATGATTTTATTGGCATCATGCAAAGTAATTCTCCACGATTTTACTGGCATAAAAGTACAGTGCTTCCTGAACGATTTATCCAGCATTGATTGGAATGACTCTGATATCATTATGACAACGTTTGACTGGAAAGATAGCATTTTAATACTTAGTATTTTAATACATAGCGATTTAATACATAGCATTTTAATTCTGCTATATTATATTATGAAAGCAATATCATTATCTGGCCCTGTGATTTAATGAACTAAATGAAAACCACATCAATGATTAACTCTGCGATTCACATTTGTATTACATGCCAACATTATCATTTAATCACTCTGCACTTTTACATGTACATTGACTATGTTTTAATACTTTGACAACGTTTTTCGTGCATAGCATGTAATAAAACGAGTTTTATAGCATTTATATAGCGTGTTATTACATATGGGTCAACAATTTTATACAGTGTTTTATTTGTAGGGTGTTTATTTAATGTGTGACAGACATTCATCTTTAGCAATTTTAGTGATAGTGATTTAACATACGCATAGATATTTTTACAGAGAACTATACATTTAAAGGCAACAAGTTTATACACTGAATGAACGTGAATTTAGATAGCAAGCATGGATGCATTGTGACCATATAATATGACATTACTAGACAACATCATCATGTAATCAATGTGCAACAATCTCATGTTAACTTAGTCATATATTTAGCCATATATTTTAGACAACAATATTTTAGTCGTATATTTTCGCTCAACCATATCATATTTAACTCAACGTTTTGTGAAAGATAGACAACGTTTTATTTTATATGTTAGACGACGTCTCCATTAATGTCAACATTTTCCTTTTTATGTGAATGGCAGTGAATCCCCTTGTTATATGTCAGCAAATCGAATCTTGTTTTATATGGTAGCCAATCCTTTTTATATATTGACTATGTTTTTATATTTGTTATCCGCAATATAGTTGCCAATGAATTTATATATGTTTTGGATAGCGAACACATACCTTAAAAATATAGAGCCCGTGTTATATTATTATCTTCAGTTCCATTGTTAGAGATTGTATTAGATTTGTTTCAGTTTAAAAGATCTTCATTATATAGCGATTTTATTTGTCTTGTTTCATAGATTATATTGTTACATAGATTATACTTGTTCCATAGATTATAGATTATATTTGTTCTAAGATATCGATTTAGAATTTGTTTTATTAAATTGTTATTCAACCATATTGTTATCAGATATCAATATTAGTTAGCGATTGTATATATACTTAATATATATATTTATGGGATAGCGAAGTCGATTGGACAACGAATATTATATACAACGATAAGAATGATAGGGTTGGTGGATTTAACTTAGGCTTACCAGAAGTTATATGTTAGGGAATGACAATTGCAGTGAGACCATGTTAATAAGATCTTAATTAATTAATAAATGACTTGAGAAGCGAGAGAGAGGATTTTATTGATTCATGTTATTGTAGAATGGATTCTTGAGGGAATATTTCATAGATGGCTATTCACGTCTTTAATTGATGTATGTTTGCATTAGACCTTGTGCGCTAGGAACTTAATGTGTTGTATGAATGTTATAATCATCAGTTTCCCTTGTGTCTTGTTGACTTGTCATTTGGGTGCTTGGGTTTTTGGTCATGTGGTTGACAGTTAATTCGGTCTTCTAGCGTGTTGAATCTTCTTGGGTTTTTAGTCTAGATGTGTCGTGTTGCTCCTTGGTTAATTTTACGCCTATCACCATGTGACGACATGATTACTCATGAGGGGATCATTGCACACCATGATGGATAGAGGTGCACGATAACTTGGTCGGATTTTGTGCTTCCCGGTGTGGGCGTGGTTCATTGTAATTGATGTTGGTACTTGATTTTGTAACACCTCAATGCATTTGGTTTGTGTGTCGTAGAGGTTACTAGTTGTTGGTCGTCGAAGTCATTGTGTCAGGTGGTTGATGTTTTCCTTTAGCTCATAGGCGTTGTCTTGTCTGTGTTGGGTGGGTAGTTGTTTTTATCTTTCTTATGTCACATGTTCGTCCAGTTGCATGATGTGCTACTGTGCTAGATCATTGGTTGTTTGTTTCCTGAATATGTAATTTGTGTGCATCATCAAGTTGGGTTGATTAATTATTATTGTTGTTGTCGTCTTGCTTAAAAATGAAAAAAAAAATGCACTCTCTTGCATCGCTTGTAGTCGTAATGATGGGGTTGTTACATATGGTATTAGAGTAGGTTCAACCCTGCGACTGTGGATCATCGTGCTTTCCGCTACAGTAAACCCTTGAGTAATAACCTAGTGTTTTTTAAAACTTAAATGTGGCCATGCAGTGATCTCAATTAGAGGATTCCATGGAGGTTCGCAATGTGGTCCCGAGTAAGGAAGTGCAACACCTCCAGAGGTTCCCGCACCCTCGGAGTCTAACCCCCAAGGGGAAGAACAAGTCCTTGGGCTGGATTCAATTGTTGTAAGGAATGAAGATGGTCTGACAAGGTCCTTCCAGAGATTGTCAGAGGCCTTGGTTCACCATATGTACTTAGATGAGGCCAGGGATCCTGTACCCCTGAGGGTCGACAACAAGCCCAACCAGTACTGTTAGTATTCACTGTGAACTCAAGAAGGTCAAATTTCCGAGTTCTTTGGTGCCCCGGATGGAACAGCTGTCGAGACATGGTGGGAGAGTATGGCGATGTGCTTTGCACTTCACGATTATACTTCCAACATGAAGGTCTGCATGGCATCCTTCAACTGAAGGGGACTGCTCTTCTATGGTGGAAGATGCTCCTGTCGCATTTGAACATGGTCGTCGAAGACGTGTCATGGGAACTGTTCGAGGAATGGTTCTAGGAGAGGTATATTTTTGAGGAATTCATTGAGCGTAAGCTCAACGAGTTCAATGCCTTGAGATAGGGTGGTCGTATGGTGCCCCAGTATGAGGCCCATTTTATGGAGTTTCTTCGGTATGCTCCACACCTGAATACCAAGAAACTTAAGGTCAACATGTTCATGTTTGGATTTAATATCAAAATTCATGTAAAGGTTAGGATTATGTTGCCTCAAACCCTGCATAAGGCCGTTCATAAGGCCCTCATAGCAGAGGAGGAGCTTATCAACGAGGTTTAGAGAAGGACCCCAGCGAGACCCATGGGGCAGGTGTCATCTGGTGGGTAGCAACATCAGACACCAGCTAGACTTTCACCAGGACATTTTGGCTTCTAGAGAGGATCCACTTTCACTACACCTTGGTGGCCAACGCCTCAGCAATGGAATCCTTACCGTCGATGACCAGACCCTTAATATTAGATCACGGTGCTACCGAGAGTTTCATTTCTGGTGCAGCACTAAAAATAATTAAGGTAAAGGCAGTCGAACAGGGTGAATTTAGCTTTGTAGAAATGGCTTTGGGAGCCAAACAAAAGGTTGGAGGAAAGGTTATGAGTTGTATCCTTAACCTGGGAGAGTTTTTCATTAGGGCCAACCTGTATTTCACGATCTTAGGATCTTATGACGCCCTGATTGGTATGGACTGGTTGGAATCACATCAGGCGATACTCAACTGTAATGCAAAACGATTGAGCTTGGTTGATGATGAGGGATAGAGATGCATGATTGCAGGTCGAAACCAGGGAGTTTCCCTGTGGTTCAACTCTTACTTGTGGCTATGAAAGAGAATGCACAAGGGATGTAAGATTTATGCGATCCTTGCATCGTTAAATGAGAAGGTATTAACATAATGTCTAGAACACCTTTCAGTGGTAAGTGAGTTTGTGGACATAGTCCCTGAGGATTTACCTGGGATGTCGCTAGAGAGGGATTTGGAATTTATCCTAGACCTAAAACTGGGGACTGAACCAAAAGAAAGAACTCCTTATCGGATGTTGACTCCAGAGTTACAGGATTTGAAAACGCAATTGAAGGAGTTGCTGGAACTGGGACTTATACGTCCCAATGTGTCACTATGGGTGCGCCTGTTATTTTAATTAGAATGAAGGATGGGTCATGGAGACTGTGCAATGACTATCGTCATTTGAACAAGGCAACGATCAAGAACCAGTATCCATTGCTAAGGATTGATGATCTGTTTGATCAGATGAAAGGCATGATAATGTTTTCAAAGATCGACTTGTGATCAGGGTATCACTCGTTATGGTCAAGGAGGAGGATGTCCCTAAGACTACCTTTAAGACTAGGTTTGGACATTACGAGTTTATTGTTTTACATTTAGACTGACGAACGCCCCGGGGTATTTATGAGTTTGATGAACGAGATGTTCCGTGAATACTTGGAAAAGTTTGTCCAATTATTCATTGACAATATTTTGATTTACTCTCAGACGATGGAGGAGCATGACGAGTACCTACACTTGGTACTACAATGTCTGCGAGAGAACATATTCTATGGAAAATTGTCTAAATGCTTGTTTTTATCAATCAAAGATTCACTACTTAGGGCATGTAATCTTCGGCGAAGGTACCATCATGGATCCCGCAAAGGTCGAGGCTATTATGGAATGGCCTACGTCGATGAATGTCCCTAAAGTGAGTAGCTTCATGGGTGTAGCGGGATACTATTGACGGTTCATCGAGGGATTTTTGAAGATAGCAATCCAATTACGGAATTGCAGAAGAAGAAAAAGAAGTTTGTTGGGACAGAGAAATGCGCGGAATCATTTCGGAGGCTCAAGGAGTTGTTGACAATGACACTGATACTAAAGGTCCCTGACATGGATGCAAACTTCTTATTATGCACTGACGCATCCAAGGAAGGATTAGGAGGAGTCTTTATGCAAGACGATAAAGTGATCGCTTACATCTCGAAAAAGTTGAGAAGGCATGAGGAGAACTATGCGGCGCACGATTTGGAGTTGTTATCCATTGTTTATGCCTTGAGAATTTGGAGACACTACCTTATTGGATGAGAATTGAACTAAAAATGGACCATTGTGGACTACAACACATCTTTATGCAAAGCGACTTGAACGTGTGACAATGACATTGGTCGGAATTGCTTAGCAAGTATGATTTCAAGATTACTTACATAGAGGGAACAATGAATAGAGTGGCAGATGCATTGAGTCGGAGACCACGCATATTTTCGTTATGCCTCTTCAGACGAATATATGTGAAAATATTCTAACCTTACAGCATGATGATGACTGGTACGAAGAGGTCAAGGATTTTATCGGACAAAACACAATAATGGTACCCAAAATTTGAATGATTTATTATGGAAAACGATATTATTGATATTTAAAGGTCGAATTTACATATCGCCCAATGATGAGTTGAGGAGTTTGATCCTAAACGAGGCTCATAGATCAATGTATATGGCTCATATGGGAGTCATGAAGATGAGGGTAGACCTTAAACCCTTATTCTTCTAGAAAGGAATGAAGGCAGACATAGTCAACTACGTGACAAGATGTCTAGAATGTCAGCAGGTAAAGGTTGAACATAGACATCTAGTAGGATGACTACAGCCACACGCTATTCCGGAATCAAAATGGGAGGTCATTTCGATGGATTTCATTGTTGGATTTCCACTGAAGGCAAGCAGGCACGACACGATTTTTGTGCTAGTCGACACTCTGACAAAGAGTGCCCATTTTATTCCTGTATGTACGACGTATTAGGAACCTGACATAGCTAGAGTTTTCATCAGTGAGATTGTGAGACTTCATGGCATGCCTAAGAGGATTATATCCGATCGAGGATTGATGTTTACTGGACGATTTTAGACTAGTTTCCAAGAGGCATTGGGAACCAACTTAACTTTAGTACTGCATATCACCCGGAGACAGATGGGAAGACGAACAAACAAACCAAATCTTGGAGGACATGTTGCACATGTACGTCATTGACCAACATAAGCGTTTAGATTAATTCTTGCCACTGGTAGAATTCGCATATAACAATAGTTATCAAAGAACCATTAAGATGGTGCCTTTCGAGTTTCTTTACGGATGACCATGTCGGATGCCTTGAGTTGGGGTCGGCTTGAGTTTAAGGTCCTAGTGGGACTGGAAGTGATCCAAGAAAAGGAAGATTAAATGAAAACTACAAGACAAGGGATCAAGGAAGCACATGATTGACGGATGAGTTATGTCGATGCGTGTCGTGTCGACCATAGTTACGAAGTTGGATATCGAGTCTTCTTGCGGGTGAAACCACATAAGAGTTCGATCAAGTTTGGAAAGGGTGCTAAATTGTCTCCTAGGTTCATGGGATCCTACGAGATTGTGGAAAAGAGAGGGTCGTAGCCTATTGACTAACCTTTCCTGATACTTGAGGCTTATGCACGATGTCTTTCACATCTCTGATTGAGACATTATGTTAGTGATCCTACACATGTTTGGACTTGAGTACCTTGTAGGTATCGGATGAGGGTGTGCTCATGGCTGAGCCAATCCACATCCTAGACCATCGCATTCGACATCTACGATGTCAAATAGTAGATCAAGACAAGGTCCAGTGGGACAACTATAGTCCGCACTCGACGACCTGGGAGGACGCATATGTTATGCGTCAACGATTTCCATTTTTGTTGATGGATAGACTTATGATACTGTGATACACTTTATTTTGACACTTATATACAGTTAAACTTCAGGATGAAGTTTAAAACAAGAGGGGTTTTATGTAACATCCTGCTCTTGCGCCTACTGAGCGAACTTATTCTTTGAGGACACTTGCTTGCAAGTGATCCAGATTATTATATTATTGATCGTTTGATTATGATTATGAGACATTATGGATTGATGATATGTTAATTTGTTGTATTCATAGACAAGTGCTATTGACTGGGTTCTCCTGAGTGTGCAGGACTTTGGACATTGAGGATGCTGAGGCATCAATGAAACCCCTTGGACTCTGGATCAAGTCAGGGAGTGGACTATTGGGTTTGAATGTTATTAATGTGACACATGTACATATGATTAGATGTTATTATAATTGATTATTGTTGTTTACATGATTCGTTGATGGATGTAGGCTGACGATAGCTTGTCGACTAGACTCACATGTGGAGTAGAGGGGTCACACAAGAAAACCAGAGACTTGAGGGAGAGGTGTGGACAATATCCCTGCCACATCCTACTACCACTCTCGTCGTGGCTCGAATTGTAGGTTAACGATTACCTAGTTCGAGAAGACCCACAATGTCATGAGGGAAGACTGCGACAGTCACTCACGATGATTCTAAAGGGCGCACAATAAGGAAGGGGCCTTATTCATTAGAGGCCCTTAGTCTCCCACAAGATCACCTGGTGAAGTATTGACTCCAGGGGTTTTTGATGTCTACCAAGTCAATCAAGAGGTGAGTGGCACCCTTGGAGCACATAGTGCATCCTGAAGGGCATGTCATGCAAGGAAAACGGAAGGAGGCGAGTGGCACCCTTGGAGCACGTAGTGCGTCCTGAAGGGCATGTCGCGCAAGGAAAATAGAAAAAGGTGAGTGGCACCCTTGGAGCACCTAGTGCGTCTTGAAGGGCACAACGTGATTTCAATGGGTAAGTGAATAAACCTAGTTGGCCTTAAAATGAATGATGTGATAAGTAAGATCTAAAAATAATTTCCCTATAAAAATGTTGCCCAACTTAGTGAAATTAAAATCTAGGTCTAAGTAACACATGTGGTAAAAAATAATAATCATAATTAAACATGGAACAAGAAGGGGGTAAGAAATTCAATTAAATTATTAAAATCAAATTATAAAGGGGGATTAAAATTTTAAAAGGGAAATGATTGTTTTATCTACATATGCTAATTTGATTTTTAATTAAAAAGAAAAAGGGGTAAATGGTTGTTTTTCTACACTTGCTAAATTGAGTTTTAGTTAAAAATGGAAAAGAGGGAAACTTAAAAGAAATAGGAAACTAAAGGAAAAGGGGGAAACTTAATGAAAAGGGGAAATGTAAGAAAAATTTGAATGTCTAACTTAGTAAAGAATCTTACCTTGGGAACTTTCTATATATGAACTCAACTAGAAATTAAGAAAGTTGTAAGTCATTTATGATTGGTAAGGGAATATTGGGACACCAAGGAGCGTTTTTAGGAATTCTTTTAGGTGGGTGAGGGAAATAGGAATAATTAAATAATTAATAAAATTAATTTCTAGTGTAACTAGGGGATCGGGCGACATGTGTACTGGGGAGGTTTTTCCTAATTAATTAAATGAGAAGGGAAATTAATGAGAATTTGGGAAACTAATTACTTGAAAAACTCTATAAAAAGGATGGAGGAGGGGAGTATGGATCTGATCTTATGCGTAACATTACACTACTAAATTTTTGTCTTGACTGAACTTCTCATGTGGGAGTTGGGATACCCAGCTCGGGTAATGAGTGGTAGCTCAACCTTGCGAGGAGAGTATCTCTGGTGTTGTGTGTGTGGCCCCTTTACGGCTCGGGGGGCTCAGGGGGAAGAAGAGTACCCTTATTGTTGGCTGGGAGGTATCAGTGAATTCACATCGGTCGGCAAGTGGAAGCTGGATGGAGTGCGCGCGGGACAAAAACTACGGAGGATTCGAGTTTGGCTAAGGTATGCCGGTTTAAATTGTTACTTACAATGAAATTAATTTACACATGTTATTTCTCTCTACTCGGTTTAAGATTTCATTTCTATGCATTGTCTTGCACCTTCTTTCCTATGGTATTGTAATCCCTTTGCTTGTTGTTTCTGAATGGATTTTCGTTGGTGAACCAAACTTTTGATTTCAATGACTTATCTGTGTGGGTTTTATTGATTATTATGAAGATATTGTGCTTTATCTTCTTCCCTTATCCTTATGTCATCAATCCATTCCTGAGCAGTCCGTCAGGAGCCGAATCGATGGTCATCACTTCGGTGTTTAAAGACCTATAGATTCTGATGCCCTACTTTTTTGTGCATGGATGATGAGCGAGGGATAATTTTTTCCTAGTTGTCTACCCTTTACTTATATCTGTGTTTGATTGCTTAAACTCTAAAAACCCTTGTGTTTCCTTGAAGGATTATCCCTGCATTTCTTGATTGATTATCTCTGCATGTCCTTCAAGGATCAACTCTGTGTTTTCTTTGGGTAAAATCTCACCGTTGGAGGTAAACCCTCTGTGTTTATTTTAAGGATGATACACAATGATTGTATGTGTTTTATTGACCATATTTGGACTGTGTTTTATTACCTTTATTTTCTCTGCATTTTACCTATATACTCATTGAATCACACAGTTATACATACATCATATCACCTTTGCATTTTTGGTTATCTATTTCTCCCAGCGAATTTCCCTAATAATATCAGTGTTATGATGATCACCTCTGCATTTTTTTATAGTGAAAATGGGTGGGTATTTACACAGTTTCAATCATGTATTTGGGGCATATCACACAGCCTTTCATCCATGATTTTATTGGCATCATGCACAGTAATTCTCCACGATTTTACTGGCATAAAAGCGCAGTCCTTCCTCCACGATTTACCTAGCGTTGATTGTAATCACTATGATATCATTATGACAACGTTTGACTGGAAATATAGAATTTTAATACTTAGCGTTTTAATACATAGCGATTTAATACATAGCGTTTTAATTCTACTATATTATACTATGATAGCAATATCATTATCTGGACCTGCGATTTAATGAACTAAATGATAGCCACATCAGTGATTCACATTTGTATTACATGCCAATGTTATCATTTAATCACTCTGCCCTTTTACATGTACATTGACTGCGTTTTAATACTCTGACAATGTTTTTAGTGCATAACGTTTAATATAGTGATTTTTATAGAGTTTATATAGTGTGTTATTACATATGGGTCAGAAATTTTATACAACATTTTATTGGTAGGGTGTTTATTTAATGTGTGATAGACATACATCTTCATAAATTTTAGTGATAGCGATTTAACATACACAGAGATATTTTTACAGCGAACTATACATTTAAAGGCAA
Organism: Picea engelmannii; assembly: GCA_009831015.1. Classification (NCBI taxonomy): domain Eukaryota; kingdom Viridiplantae; phylum Streptophyta; class Pinopsida; order Pinales; family Pinaceae; genus Picea; species Picea engelmannii. The sequence goes on from ML807305.1 coordinate 82,391, forward strand.
CGAGTTTATACACTGAATGAACGTGAATTTAGATAGCAAGCATGGATGCGGTCTGACCATATAATATGATATTACTAGATAGTGTCATCATGTAATTAATGTGAAACAATCTCATGTTAACTTAGTCATATATTTAGACAGCAATATATTTAGCCATATATTGTAGACAACAATATTTTAGTCGTATATTTTCGCTCAGCCATATCATATTTAACTCAACGTTTTGTGAAAGATAGACAACGTTTTATTTTATATGTTAGACAACGTCTCTATTAATGTCAGAATTTTCCTTTTTATGTGAATGGAAGTGAATCCCCTTGGTATATGTTAATAAATTGAATCTTGTTTTATATGGCAGCCAATCCTTTTTATATATTGACTGTGTTTTTATATTTGTTATCCGCAATATAGTTGCCAATGAATTTATATGTGATTTAGTGGATATGTTTTGGATAGTGAACACATACCTTTAAAAGACAACGACTGTGTTATATTATTATCTTTAGTTCCATCATTAGCGATTGTATTAGATTTGTTTCAGTTTAAAAGATCTTCATTATATAGTGATTTTATTTTTCTTGTTTCATAGATTATATTGTTACATAGATTATACTTGTTCCATAGATTATAGATTATATTTGTTCTTAGATAGCGATTTATAATTTGTTTTATTAAATTGTTATACAACCATATCATTATCAGAGATTGATAGATAACAATATTAGATATCAATATTAGTTAGCGATTTTATACACTTAATATATATATTTATAGGACAGCGAAGTCGATTGGACAACGAATATTATAGACAACGATAAGAATGATAGGGTTGGTGGGTTTAACTTAGGCTTACCAGGAGTTATATGTTAGGGAATGACAATTGCAGTGAGACCTTGTTAATAAGATCTTATTTAATTAATAAATGACTTGAGAAGCGAGAGAGAGGATTTTATTGGTTCATGTTATTGTAGAATGGATTCTTGAGGGAATATTTCATAGATGGCTATTCGCATATTCAATTGATTTATTTTTGCATTAGACCTTGTGCACCAGGAACTTAATGTGTTGTATGAATGATATAGTCATCATTTTCCCTTGCGTCTTGTTGAATTTTCATTTGGGTGCTTGGGTTTTTTGTCATGTGGTTGACAGTTAATTCACTCTTCTAGCACGTTGAATATTCTTGGCTTTTTGGTATAGATGTGCCATGTTTCTCCTTGGTTACTATTATTCCTATCGTCGTGTGACGACATGATACCTGATGAGGGGATCATTGCACGCCCTGATGGATAGAGGTGCACGATAACCTGGCCAGAGTCTATGCTTCTTGGTGTGGGTGTGGTTCGTTGTAATTAATGTTGGTACTTGATTATGTAACGCCTCAATGCGTTTGGTTTGCGTGCTATAGAGGTCACTAGTTGTTGGTCTTCTAATTCATTGTGTTGGGTGGTTGATGTTGTCCTTTATCTCATAGGCATTTTCTTGCCTGTGTTGGGAGGGTAGTCTTTTTTATCTGTCTTATGTCACATGTTCGTTCGATTGCATGATGTGCTAGTGTGCTAGTTCTTTGGTTGTTTGTTGTTTGAATACGTAAGTTGTGTACGTCATCAAGTTGGGTTGATTAATTGTTTTCGTTGTTGTCATCCTACTTAGAAACAAGAAACAAATTGCACTTTCTTGCGTCGCTTGTAGTCGTAACAATGGGGTTGTTACATTTTACCCTTTCAGTCTACCTGTCTGTTTGTGAATGATAAGTAGTACTAAAGTTTAATTGGGTGTCCAAAAATTTTAAAAAATATTTCCAAAAAGTACCTATAAACTTAGCATCTCTTTCAAAAATTACAACTTTGGGCACACCATGTAATCTGAAAATTTCTTTCAAAAAAATATCAACAATATTTACAGCTCTATAAGTGGACTTAACAGGAATAAAATGTGTTTCCTTTCTTAATTAATCAACAACAACCATAATATAATCATTATGTTTATTATTTTTAGGTAAACCTATTATAAAATCCATACTAATAACCTCCCATTTCCATTCTAGAATAGGTAGAGGTTGTAGTAAGCCTGTTGGGTAATTGTGCTTAGCTTTTACTTGATGAAATTCCAACCATGTTTCCAAATATTCTTCTACTTCACTTTTCATGTTTGGCCAATAGAATTCATTTCTTAACATAGTAATCATTTTCTGGTACCCAGGGTGTCTAGAATATGGCTTTTTATGCATTTCATTCAATATTAATAATTTTTTTTCATTTTAATCAGGAATGCGTAATATGTTTTTATACATTAGTAACCCATTTCTATTTATTCTATAATCTGATTCTTCATTTTCTGCTTCATCTTTTGTTATTTTTATTTTTAAATTTTTCATCATTTTCTGCAGTCATCCTTATTTTATCTTCCAAATCTGTCTCATAATTGCTACTTGCGGTCATGTAGACTAAATTTGCATGACTACTTAAAGTATCTACAACTTTATTTTCTTTTCTCTTAATATGCTTTATTTCAAAATCGTATTCAATTAGGAAATCAAACCATCTAGCTTGTCGAGCATTCAAATTTTGTTGATCAAATAAGTATTTTAAACTAATATTATCAGACATCAACAAAAATCTTCTTCCTATAAGATAGTTTCGCCACATCTTAAGGGAATGAATTATAGCAACTAGCTCTAAATCATGAGTAGCATAATTATTTTCATGTTCTTTAATCTTTCCAGATTCATAAGCTACTACATAATTTTATTGCATCAACACTCCTCATAATCCTTCCTTGCAAGCATCCGTACATACAAGAAAGTCTTTATATGGATCTACAATTTTTAGTATAGGAGTGGTAGTTAAAAGATGCTTTAGTTTATTAAAAATTTCTTGACATTTTTTCTGTCCAATTAAATTTTATTCCCTTCTTCTGTGATGAGGTTATAGGATACACAATTTTTGAAAAACCTTCCATAAATCTCTGATAATAGCCGATAATTCCCCAAAAAAATATTATATCAATAACTTCTTTGGGAACAGACTATTCCATTATAGATTTAATTTTATACGGATCCACATAAATGCCTTCTTTAGAAATAACATGTCCTAAATACTGTATTTTATCTTTATAAAATTCACATTTGCTTAACTTATCATATAATTTGTGTTCCCTTAACACTTGCAGAATTATCCTTAAATGTTCTTCATGTTCCTGTTCATTTTTTGAATATACTAATATGTCATAAATAAAAACAATAACGAATTTATCCAAGTACTTACTTAAAATATTATTCATTAAACACATGAATGAGGTTGGAGCATTTGTTAAACCAAAAGGCATTACTACAAACTCGTAGTGGCCATAGTTCATTCTAAATGTCATTTTATGGATATCTTCATCATTTATCCTTACTTGATGATATCCAGAACATAAGTCAATTTTAGAAAATATCGTCAATCCTCTTACTTGATCGAATAGATCATCAATGCAAGGTAAAGGATATTTGTTTTTAATAGTCATTTTATTTAGTTGTCTATAATCAATACACAATTGTAAAGTACCATCCTTTTTATTTACGAAAAGTACAAGTGCTCCCCATGGGGACACACTTTGTCGGATGTACTTTTTATTTATTAATTCTTGTAATTATATCTTTAGTTCATTCATCTCTAGGATGTTCATCCTATAGGGCACCTTAGAGACTGGCATCGCACTAGGTACTATATTTATAGTAAAATCTATATCTCTTTGTGGATGTAATCCTGGAATTTCTTCCGGGAATACATCCTTAAATTTATTTAAAACATGAAACTCTATGATATTAATTTGTTTATTTTTCTCCTTGTTATCTATTACATATATAACATATAATTTACAACCTTTACAAACACACTTTTTCATTTGTAATGCTGATATTTCCTGAACATAAACTACTTTAGGTGTTCCCTTAATATTAACAACATTACCAGTATCATGCATACATAAAAATTTCTTATTATAAAAGTTTAATATCAATCTATGTTATTCTAACCAATTCATACCAATCAACAAGTCATAGGACCCAAGGGCAACACATTCAAATCAACATAGGTTTTGAAATCATTCATAAATAATTCACACTTGCCAACAAATTTAGTTACTTTCCTTTTTGTACTTGTAGCAAGTTGAACTAACCATGACTTTTCAATTTTTTTTTTATGTAGTTTACACATATTCACAACTCTATGTGAAATATAACTTAAACTAGCACCAAGGTCAATCAAAATAGATATTGGTTGATTATTTAGCATACCTTCCACTTCCACCATGGAAGTCTGATGATTTGCATGTTTATTTTCCAATGTTATGTCAATTTTTGGAATGTTCCTTGTTATTTTGTCAACAGTAGAGGCTTCATGAACAACATGGAGGTTATTGTTTTTTTTCTTCCTGAGTGGACAATCCTTATAATATTGTGGGTCACCACACTCCCAACATTTCAAGGTTCTCTTTGGGATGTATTTTTATTATAAACAATAATTGTTTCTTTTTCCTTATTCCCGGATCAATTATAAGACTTATTACCTTTATAACCTCGTTGATTATTTCCAAAAATTTTATTGTAAAATTTTGTTCCTTTTCCTTTTTGCTCAAATTTATTATGCTTTTTGTCTTTCCAATTATTCACATTCTGATTTTGTTTTTGTTCATAACTAAAATTCGTTTTCATCATTGCTTCTTCTAATGTTCTTGGGTTATCATACTCAATTATTTCTTTATAAATAGGAGGTAGACAACTTATAAACCATTGAATATTTGACTTTTCATCAACAATATAAGGCACATAACACAACAAACTTAAGAACTTACTGCATAGATCCTTCATTGTCATACTTCCCAATTTTAAATCATAAATTTTTTTAGCCTTTTTCTTCATAATACTGTTATGAAAAGTACTATCTTTTAAAATGTTTCTTAAAATTTCTCCAAGTTACATATCGTTCTTTAATATGTTTTACCTTTTTAATATCTAGCCACCAGATATCATCTTTCCCAATCAGGTTATATATTTCCATTTTCACTTTTAATTCCCTAGAACAATTATATATTTTGAAGTATTTCTTCATTCTTAAAATCCATGCTTCAATTTCTTCTCATGTTTCAATTTCACCATTGAACACAGGGGGTTTGATCTTTTTAAATTCCCCAGTAATTTCATCATAAGACTTGTGTTTCTTTTTAGTTTCCAACTGATTACTGTCATTTCTTTCACTCGAATCTTCAAAATTAATTTTCTTTTATTATCCAATTTCTCATTAGTGGATTTAGTGTCAGTATCTGAAGATTTCTTTTTTCTTTCTTTGCATTTACATGTTTTGTTTCCAATTTCATTAGATCCAAATTCTTTATTCTCAAGGTTTTCATGATCATGTAATTTGTTTAATAACACATAATTCAACTCTATCATTTACTACGGTTTCAATAGAGGGTTTATAGTTGTTCCTCATGTGACTTACAGGCATTTCAAAGTTTAGTGTTGGGAAGGGATTATATTTTATCCTGGGATTAATTCGGATTTGGATCACGAATAGTTTTAGTAATCCCTTTTGTAACATAGTCAAGAGACTCTATATTATCTGGACATTATTTTGAACGAATTTTCACTACTATATAAGCTTCATACAAGGCTTTCTTTCCTTTGTTTTATATTGTATACATAGTCGTCTTATCTCTCTGATTTGTCATTTTTCATAGGCAATGTTTGCATTATTTTCTATTTATATTATACACTGTAACATTTTAATTCATGTGTTTTGGCATGATAAATAATAATATACTTTGTTCCTTTGTGTTGGATGTACAAAAATAACAATGTAATTTATTTCTTCTTTTCAGCTTTATACGCAGAGCTTATTTTGTCTCTCTATTTCATTATAGTCTCTTTGCCACTATATGGAAACTTAACAATATAATTTATTTTAGTAGCTAAGGAAATTGTTCTAATAGTTATTGAATACGTATTTTGTTATGGATTTATGAGAATAGATGGTTTACTTATACTAGTTCATCTTGTATTCTCTTATTCTTTTTAATGGCCATCATTGACTATGTAAATCAATTATGTTATTTCAATTTAACTAGAAAAAATTCCATAAGACTTATGCACTATTGAGATTGATGTGTATACACTACGAGTATATTCAATGGTTAACTCCTTTAAAAGGTTTATATTTCTATAGATGTTTTAGACACATATTATTATGCATAAAATTGAAAACATCTAGTAATATAAAATACACAACATTTTCATAATTTATTTTGACAATAAAATGCAAATTAGAACCTGACTTTTGCAGAAACAAAAATCATAATTTTAATTTATTTTCCTCAACATATTGATAATATAAAATAAAAGAGAATAGAACCTGTACAATTCTCACAATCAAGGAAATGGGTGAAAAAATGATTTGAATCTCGTCGTTCCACCCAACCAAAATCCAGAACAACTAGACTTGCTTGCTCTGAATACCCTCGAGCTTGATCATTGAACCACAAGGACGAAGACTGTAGCTCTTTATTTTGCAAAAGTTACTTCATAAATTCACACATTTCATTCTCTAGTATCTTTCCCAATCATGTGAGCCTCCTCCTCAATTGATGTGAAATATATTTTATTCACTTGCCTAGGACTTTTGGTCATTAATGAGCCACCTGCTCAAATCTATCTCTCACTTGAGTTTGACCATATTTTCTGGGAAGATGCCCCCTGCATCACTTGAGTTTGACTCAAGCTCTTTGCCACTTGGTATTTCATAGTGTGCCATTTGTCATTCCTACATGTGGGTCAACAATCATTCTTTAATGATTACCTTCATATTGTTTCCCCCCTTTTTCTTTATTAAATAAATTCAAAAAGTGTATTTACAAATGGTTTGACCACCCTTGGTCAAACTTTAGTCAATCAATAGTTTAATACATAAATATAACAAAGTCTTAATAATTTCAAAATTTGGGATATTACATTACCCTAAGTTTTAATATGAGAATCTATTAAGTACTTTTTATAATCCAATAAAACATTGCAAATTATTTCCATCACTTTAATTAAACCAATCATATAAACTTTCTCATCTTATTTGTCCTCATATTTACGCGTATGTCATGTTGGAATATACTCTGATACTGAGAGGGGGTGATCCAAATGGATCCAAAAAGGAAAAAAAATCAAGTTTCTCGGATTCAGGAAAAACCAGTGCCATCGCGTAGTGCTCATTGTGCCGATTCCGGTACTATATTCTTTTTCGAAAATGGACTTCGTATGAAAAATATATTGCAATATGAATTTTTTCTCAAACATGCAAAAAGTCAAAGTCAAAGTCAACAGTCCATACTACTAACGTCACTAGTACGTCAGTATGACACATGGAAGATGATGTCAGCATGACATTATGATGACATCATCTTGATGACGTGGTAGCACTAGAAGTTGACACATGGCATGCATATTTGGTGTTTTCAGGAGATGATGTGGTAGACACGTGGACTGTATGGACATTGACGTGGTAGTCCATACGATGGTGTGGTAGGGTACAGACATGCCATGGGCTAGGGATAGCATGACACATGGATGTACTAATTTATAGTTAGAATCCCGAGAGAAGGAGATGTGGCAGGGGGCTGACTAGGAAGATGAGTTGTTGGGTGACTGTGTTGGTGACCTCTCAAGTTCGATCGAGTGATATCATGCCAAGTTGCCCAATCAAACGGTGCCACGTGGCACCCTGGATTAGGCCAAAAGGCCCAGGTCAACTAGCTAAACAACCTCCGACGGATTCGAACTAAAGACCTCCACATATGGCAACGATCTAATAGACCTATGTTAACCAAGAAGTCGGAGGGGCATGGCTTAACTCCACCACCACCGCCCTTTGTTTTGTTATCGATATATGCTAGAGGTTGAGGAATGTAGCACCTTGTCGACAAGGCCAGCTATTTGACCAAGGCACCATCCAGGTGACCAAGAGAAGAGGACCAGGGGCCAAGAACCAAGGACTTGATGTGTTTAGGGGTTTGCAATCGACCATATGGCTGTCACATGACCAGGATCCAAAGGATAAGGATGTGGGCACCTAACACTTGGCCACATGTGCCATCTATATGACCAGGAGCCCAGAGAATAGGAGTGCACCCAATGCTTGGCAGAAAGTGGTTTTTAAACATTAGAAAAGGGATTTTTATTATTTTTGGGCCCTTTTTAATGGGAGTTTTCCCATTTTTTAAGGATTTGGAGCCCAGATTGAGGCCAAATATTGGGGAGAAGTTGGGATCTGATTCCCAACTCAAAATTTATTTAAACCAATCCTTTTTGAAAGTTTAGAACAACTGAATGATGCCAATTTATAGAGAGTAAGCCATTTTTATGCAGGGAAACCGTAAGAGTAACAGAGCTTTGGAGGCCATTTATGGGAGTTCTACTCCACCTTTTTCAGTTTTGTCTATTGCATTGAGTTCCTGAGATACATAAGAACATTATTGTTTTAGTCAGAGAACAAATTGATGTAATTATGATGTACTTTTGAAGCATTCAAGATTAATAAGAAAGCCTCCCCCACTAAAGACAAGCCCGAAGACATAGGCAACTTTGTCGAACTTCGTTAACATGTTTTGTCATTATGGTTTGTTGTTATTAATGCTCATTTTTAGTTATGCATTCTTTATGATGGCTACAACATTCTTTCATTAAATCTCCTTCTTCTTCTCTTTAAATTCTAAATGGTAAATCAACTCATGCAAAATAATTAACCAAGTCATTTAAAAGATCATTTTAGATCAAGTGGTATCAGAGTAGGTTGACATTTGGTTGTTTTGAGTATGCATGATTACCAAGGAAAAGTTAAGTTGTGGTGAAGGAAAGCTTGTATAAGGATATCCTGATATTGAATCAAGAAAAAGGACATCTCAAAGTGAGAAGATGGCATCTGAAGAAGGATTTTCTCAACACGAAAGAGAGTTTCAAAGAACTTTCTTTGCAATGTCGAAGATGGTAAAAGTATTGTATGATGATTACTTGGAATGGAACAAACATGTTCAAGGGGAATCTTCAAATCAAGAAAAAAGTGAAGAAGGAGAGGACCCTCCAAAACCTCCTCCAAAACCTCCTTCATCTCCATCTTCTTCTTCAAGTACAAGTTCAAATCCTACTTCTGCAAGAAAACATTCTCATAAACATAATCCTGATGTGTCATTACTTAAACCTGATGTGAAATTTGAGTTTCCCGTGTATAATGGAGAAGTCAATGCTGAGAAGATTGATAACTGGGTCAGACAGATGGAGGTACATTGCATTGTGCAACAAATCAATGATGAGGCAACCAAGATCAAATTGGCATCACTTCATCTTGCAAGCACCACACTCATCTGGTGGCAAAGTAAGTTGCAACATGGTATTCAACAAATTGGTAATGTATTCCATCATGCCAAGATTTTATTTTTTCACTTAGAAAATAGTTCTATCGTTTGGGGTATAAGGAGAAGGATTTAATTGAATGGAAAAGTCTTAGATTAAGAAACGAATAATTGATGCAAGAATACATATATGAATTTTGTAAGATGGCTTTGATGTTAAATATTCCATTACATACATAAGAAACCCTTATGAAGTATATAGGATGTTTTCCTGCACATATTCGTAATACTTTGTTTATGTTTGGACCTACTAATATTAATGAGGTTTCTGTTCAAGTGACATATATTGAAGCAGGAAAAAGTAGAGTTGGTGCATCAGGGGAATCATCTTCAAAGAAAGAAGGCAAAGGAAAAGGGAATGTGAAGAAAGAAAACTCAACAACAGTCAAGGAAGAGAAGCTTTCTTGCAAGCATTGCAAGAAAGAAGGGCATGATGATGAACATTTCTGGCAATTGCACCCAGAGAAGAGACCAAAGTGGTTCAAAGAGAGGAAAGGGAGGCAAAAAATTGTGGCAGGAGAACATCCAACATACTTGGGGTCAGATTCAAGTGATGATACTAAAATCACAGCAGTTGGTTTGTCAGGTAAAATTGGTGATGGTTATGTTTCTAGAAGTAAATTGTTTCATATAAGGGTCATTATGAAGCATACCAAGATTGACACTTTGTTAGATAGCGGATCTCAAGCTAACTTTATTTCAGAAGAAGTGGTTAAGAAATTGGGATTAAAAGCTAAGATACATCACAAACCCTACTCACTAAATTGGATAAGCAAAGATTACAAATTGCCCATAACAAAGCAATGTGTCATAAATTTTGTAATTACATCTAAGTTTGTGGATGAGGTAATATGTGATGCGGTGCCGCTAGAAACATGTGGAGTGGTCTTAGGAAGCCCTTATTTATATGATCACAAAGAAATCTTCTTCAGGGAACATAATCAATATCACTAAACTAAAGAAGGGATAAAATAGGTTGTGCATGATCATCATATCAAAGGGAATAATTATCCTTTTACAATGGAACAATTAAAGAAGGAAGATTATGCAAGCAATACACCTATGATTGTACCAATTGATCTTAAGAAAAAAATTAAAATGGTCGTAGCATGTAGATCTAGCCATACTTTGCTTCAAGATGAGTTTTTGTCGTTCAAGCTTGTAAAGAAGAACATACATGTTGGTTCATTTTCAATCATGTTTTTGATATAGTTATCATTGCTAATGTTTTCTACATGGATGATAGTGGGTTAAGAAATATGTGAACAAATGCAAATGGCTAACAATATGTGTTCAATTATCATGGTTTTGTTCAATTGATTATGATGCGACAAGTGCACATGAAAAATTTTATAGACAAAGGAAGAGTGGAGAGGCCTATCCCGCACTTGATGTCTAGTTACTATGCTTTTGGAGGACCAAAAGGTCTCAGTGGGGAGGTGTGATCCAAATGGATCCAAAAAGGCCAAAAATTCAAAGTTCTTGGATTCAGACTAAACCAACACCACCGCGTAGTGCTCTTCATGCATATTCTGACAATATATTCTTTTTCAAAAATGGACTTCGTATGCGAAAGATATTGTGATCTGAAGTTATTCCCAAACATGCAAAAAGTCAAAGTCAAACTCAATAGTCCATACTACTAACGTCAACAATATGTCAGCATGACACATGGAAGATGATGTTAGCATGATGACCTGGAAGCATTAGAGGATGACACATGGCATGCATATTTAGTGGTTTTAGGAGCTTATGTGGTAGACATGTGGACTGTACGGACATTGATGTGGTAGTCCATACGATGACGTGGAAGGTATGGATAGTGACATGTGGCAGGGTACAGACGTGACATGGGACAGTGACAACATAACACATGGTTGTACGGATTGATATTTGGCATCCTGAGAATAAAACATGTGGCAGGCGGCTGATTAGGAAGATGAGTTGTCGGGTGACTTTGTTGGTGACCTATCAAGTTCGGTCTAGTGATATAGCGCCAAGTGACCCAATCATAGGGTGCCATGTGGGACTTGGGATCAGGCCAAAAGTCTGGGGTCAAATAGATAAACATCCTTCGAGGGATTCAAACTGAAGACCTCCACATATGGAAATGGTCTAACAGACCTCCGCTAACCAAGAATTTGGAGGGGTGTGGCTTAACTCCACTACCACCACCCTTTGTTTTTTTATTGATATGCGCTAGAGGTTGGGAAATGTAGTGCCTGATCGGTAGAGATAGCCTGCTGACCAAGGCGCCTTCTAGGTGACCAAGAGCAGAGGACTGGGGGACGAAAACCAAGGACTCGATGCGTTTGGGGGATGACACTCAGCCATATGGCTGTCACATGACCATGATCCGGAGGACAAGGGAACGGGTGCCTAGAAATCGACCACATGGTCCATCCATATGACCACTAACCAGGAGCCCAAAGAATAGGGGTGAGCCCAATACTTGGAATAAAGTGGTTTTTAAACATTAGAAAAGGGATTTTTATGATTTTTGCGCCCTTTTTAATGGGATTTTGCCCATTTTTTGAGGATCTGGAGCCCATATTGAAGCCATATCTTGGGGAGAAGTTGGGATATGATCCCCAAATCAAAATATATTTAAAAAAATTCTTTTTTTAAGTTCATAACAATATAATGAGGCCAAGTTGTAGAGAGTAAGCCATTTTTATGTAGGGAAACTAGAAGAGTAGAGGAGCTTTGGAGGCCATTTCTGGGAGTTCTACTCCACCTTTTTCAGTGCCATCTATTGCATTGAGTTCCTGAGGTAGAGAATAACATTGTTGTTTCATTTAGATAATAAATTGACGTAATTATGATGTACTTTTGAAGCATTGAATGTTAATAAGAAAGCATCCCCCACTCAGGACATGCTTGGAGACGTAGGCAACTTTGTCGAACTCTGTTAACAAGTTTTGGCATTATGGTTTGTTGTTCTTAATGCTCATTTTTAGTTCTAAATTCTTTATGATGGATGCAACATTATTTCATTAAAGCTCCTTCTTCTTCTCTTTAAATTCTCAATGGTAAAGCAACTCATGCAAAATACTTAACCAAGTCATTTAAAAGATCATTTTGGATCAGGGCGGGTGAATCAATATTAAAAATATTTTACCAATTTATCTCTTTACCACTTTAAATATTCATTATATGATCCAATGCATATAATCAACACAATATCATAGTACACAGATATTAACGTGGAAACCCAAAAATGGGAAAAATCATAACACTTTCTTTAAAAAATATTGTAGGCACCAACCTACTATTTCAATGCTTTCATGTACCAACCTACAAGAGACACCTATCTCTTTGACTAAGCACCAAATTACTAACTATATTTGCAGGAACCAACTTGCAAGGGACACTAATCCCCTTGGTTGAGCACCAACTCAGCAGTAGAGTTTGTAGGCACCAACCTGCGTGATGCACTAATCCCCTCAAGCTGACAACAAAACCAAATTATATCTTCTTTTATTATTTTCTTGTATCTTTAGACTTTTAAGAATTAGGGATTCTTGATCATACTCTTCCTCTTTTGGTTCTGTAACCTCAGGGATCCTCACTCTTCCATTCTTTTCTCATTCCAGACCATATAACCTCAACTTGCTTTCCCTTATGTCCTTATCCTTCCATGTTCTCACCTTGAGAACCTTATATCTCACCCCTTCCTGACGTCATATTCACACACTTGTTATCCCTCTTAAGAACCTATGATCTCTTCACCTTTCTCACATCTCACTTCCATCACACCTCTTCTCACCTCTGAATATGATTTGGAAATTATAATTTATAGGATTCATGCTCTCATGGATTAGTCCACATACTCAAATTATATCCATGTAGTCATCTCCATATATATTTACCTCTTCCTCAAATGGAGCCATCAAAATATTTACCAAAACAATTCTCAATATTCTTATGTTGTATGTGATATGTTCACTAGTCCTCAATTCTTAACCACCGTCTGATTTGGGTTTCCATTGAATTTCCATCGTTTATTTGCAATCATGTTTATTGGGACCATCGAGGTACCAAGACACTCAAAACCACTTCAATGCTTAGTAATCATTAGATTAAACCAAGATTAAATGTGGAACATTGATTTGTGATCTCATTCCTCCAATATTGAGACCATCATATCACCAAAATAAATATACAATACTTTAATTCACAACCACCATCTGATCAACTCCTCAAATAAATATCGACCATTGATTTATTCATCGGGACCACTTAGTTGATGATCGTCATCATCATCCACCCATTGATCACTCCACTCCTACTGACCTTTATAACTAACGATCAGGATCTTCTCTGATCAGGCCTTCCAAGAGATCTATGACTCTTTTTGGTTCTTTTGAGTTTCTTGTCATTATCGTAAACTTCTTTATCAAAGTATAGACAAGTATAAATTACACTACCTCGATGAAAAAATAGATGTTGGGTATGGGCATCTAACATGTCCATAAGACAACGAGCTAGACCCAAGAGATTAACATCATCATTGACTCCTTGGAGTATCAATGCACTACTCGGTTCAAATAGTACAATTGATGTGTTAGGCTTCGATGATACTAGACCCACTCTAAACTTTCACTTCAATAGAAATTTGTCGCATGCCCTCTTCCCAAACTTTTGATCTGGTTTTTCCTTGAGTATATCTTTATCGTTAATTCGATTAGAGATAATCGTCACTGTCGATATTCCATACCTTTATCATAGTCAGTGATATCATGGTAGAGTTCGACAAGTGTCAATTAGCAGTCTCCTGACAATGTGTTCTCGGTCATTGAATCTCAAAATGTGTCCATCTAGATCTAATCATCATTGTCGATTTGGACAAGGCTTCACTACGTGTTTTTTATCATATGGTTCAACCTCCATTCTAGTGCGTGGTTGTAATACCCTAGGTCCAAGTTATCTAACTAACAAAACTCTTTAGATATGGGCCCTTTCAGCATCACCTGCATGCAAGTGAAGTCTCACCTGAGGTATCTACTGGGACTGCAGAAACCAAGTTTTTGCAGAGATGAGGGGATGTGAGTTCATTAATATTTTCATTAACAATTTATATACCACGTGCACAATGTTCCATGTCTCTTATCCCTTGATTAATTGGTAAAATCAATTGTACAACACCACTATAACACAGATTGCAACATAGTCCATTCATTGGAACATTCATAATTATTGCACAACACTCATACAACAAAAAGAGCTAGATCTAATCATGCATAAACAAAAAATTCATGAACAATCACATAAAAAGACACATTCAAACACAAAATTTAACGTGGTTCACCCAATCCTTGGGCTACGCCCACAACAACTGGCTTCTTTATTATTCTTCGTACAATTATCTTAGTCTCACACACTATGCTACAATATATACATCATGATATCATTCCCCATCCTTCCTAGCCACTCTGCAGTGCAAGCCTCTCTCTGAAAAATATTCCCTAACCATATAGACATAGTCTCTCTCTCATTCTCATTCTATTCTCTCGGAAAAAACAAAAACCCATTCTTCCAAGACCGTATTCACTCAACAACCTATTCTTCCCAACCTATTAAATATTTATACATAGATTTTATGGCTCACAAACTTACCCAAAACCCTTTGACAACTCAATATAACTCATTACAACTCATGAAAACACATAGTTCATGCATGATTTTCCTTCCTTTGTGCTTGCATGCTACTTTTCCTTCCTTTTCGCCTACATGCTGCTTTTCCTACTTTACATCCTTTCTTTATTTCCTTGCTTTGTTTCCTTGCTTTATTTACTTGCTTTATTTACTTGCTTTATTTCCTTACTTTATCTTCTTATGCACCGCCAAATGCACCTTTACTACGCACTCTGATCCTGAATGTGCCTTTACTACTCACTTCAATACCCTTAGGATATTTCTCAAAATTACATCCAAAATTCCTATCCAACAGGCCCCCAACACTCACATGTGGCTTGTCTCGAGTCACTCCAACCTATTGCATCACTCCCTTCCATGAGTCCATAAATTTTTGCAGTGTCTCTCTGGCTGTAACGATTTCTTTCTTTTCTTCATCCTCACTCTCCACAATTTATTCTATAGCCTTTGCCATTAGCGTCACAATATTCTCCTCGTAGTCTTACTTGACTTTCTTCACGCTGCCATGCATCGCTACCAATCCCCCGATTATCCTAAGTGCTTCGTCCTATAGGGGTTCCGAGTGTTGTGCTATAGTCTTATTCTCTTCCCTCACCTACTCTATCTCAGTGTATACCTATCTGTTCCCAAGGATGGATATCATGCGTTTCGCTAGTTGAAGAGTGTTTATGATTTCATTTCCTTTCTACACCTTCTCTTGCACACTTCTTACTTTTTCCTCAATTTCCTTGAGCTCTAGATTCATCGTCAGTTGTGTCCAAATCCACATGCTTTCTTCACATAGCCTCGCACACTCCTCACCAAGACTCTTAATGTTTGCAATTGAGGTTAGGGTTGTTTTGTCTCTTTGTTCCGTATCCTTAGGTGGTGTACCTAGCGTGATGAATTCTTCCAAATATCCAATTCTATTGCAGAATCCTTGAATTAATTCACTGATTTTTTATATCTTCTCCTCTATTGTGGCTTCTATCACCACCAATATCAAAGGAATCACCCTATAGATCTTCTGGACGACTTGATGTACCCTCTCATCCTTTTTTTGGCCTCATCCTCCTCATGCAATACCTCAATATGAAATTTCTTTAGTTCTTCTTTATCCTCCGGTACCTTGGTTAACTCCTTTGTCATTGACTCTATGCGAAACTATATTTCCTATACCACCCTTGCCTGCAATCCTTGTAAGGCTTCCATGGGTATTTGTCACAAGAATAAATCCAGGTGACTTAGTACTTGTGCATGTTCCTTCATATCCAATATAGGGAACTCAATTACTTCGGGTGGGATCTTCAAAATTCAGTGCCCTGCTGTGATATCTAAAAGGTATGAAGTAGTGGCCCTTGCTTCTCCAACATTTATTGTTGGTTTTCCTTTAGCATATCTTCTCTCTGGCGCTATGCTCACTACCTTGAACCGCTACTACAATGTCGTCAACTACTCTTTCACCTTATTTTCATCTCTTCCTATAGTTGTGACACCTATTGAACTTCCTCCTCTATGGCATTCCTCACTTGGTATGAGATTCTATTAATATCATCATATGTCTGAGTGTACATAGTTGTCTCTTTTTGGTCTTTAATCTTCTTGTGCATAGATGGTGTGGGCCCCTTACCCTTGTCTTTCGACTTGTTCCCTACTTCTGGTATTGTCTCATGTGCATCCCCTACACCATTTACTTGTTCATCACCCTGCGTATCATTTGGTCCTTCATACTCATTCTCTCATTCATCTTCCTCATCAAGGTGCTTCGTTTCTTCAGCTGGAAGTTTCCATTCTTCGTCCCAGTAATTGGAAATAAGGCATACATCCTCCTCTGTCAACTTGTATCTTGTTGGAAACCACTAGTGTGTCAGATCTCTTTTAGATTGGATATACATGTGGTGCATCACTACTTTGAAGCACGCAATATCCTGATAGTTCATCATAGTTTGGGAAGTGATGTGTGGTGCGTGATCTATGATGTTCTTGATCATGTCAAAGTAGACATAGAAGGTGACATTGTTTTCTTGTTGTCTCCCCTTGTGCGCAGTATGCCATAAGTTAACATATCGTGCCGTTGCATGATCTCTTTGTGATGTTTTCAAAAATTGGCACTCATCAAGCTCCCTCTAGGAAACCAATGCCATCAGTATGATAAGTCAGGCATAGTGAAATTCCATGCCTTTCTCCTGGGATTCAATGCAATATATCAGAAACTAATTGACCAAAAACATGGCCCAATCCATTTAGAACCCTTATGCACACTTCTCCTCGGTTTATATTACTGCGACTGACACCCCATCCTTCTAGAATTTCCTTAGTAGTTTGTAGGCCAATACCTACATTACAAATCTAAATACATAATCATTATGCTGGAGAAATCTAACCCTCACTTTCCTATAAAGGTTTTGAACTTTTGTTTCATACTTTCAGATAGTGCCTTCTCCCCATCCTTATTTGTGAATAATGTTTTCAGATCCTCCCTTGTTGTCGACAAGCCCATTATCCACGAAATCGATTGCATTTTGATAGATACTGGTGGATTTAGCCATAAATTCCCTCCGTGGACACAACCAAATAACAACTTAACGCAATTATCTATTTCTAGACTTCTGCCAAAGTGTGTAATTTCTAACAAGTTTAATATCCCTAATTTTTCTATCCTAGCTACCTAGCTTTGCGGATCAACCAATATTGTACCTGTCCCTAGTACACTTTTAGTGTGTAAATACTTGTCCCATGCTAAGTCAGGAAACTTCTATGCATATGTTATGTCATGGTCTGAAAACTTCAAAGCAATGACCTTTCCCATCAGGCCCCCTTCAATAATGACACTAGGTGGTATGTCTAGTGTAACCAATTGGTAATTGGTTTCCTTGGTAATTATAACCTATGTGACACAAACCCCCTACCTCTCCTAGGGTCTGCTCATCATATCGATCAAGGATCGATCAATTTCAAAGTCGAAATGACTCTTAGGATCTTGCTTAACCTCAAATTTTTGTTTACACAGGCCCTCCTTAATTCCATGTGTAGGTTCTTTGAAACCTGTGGGCACTTTTCCCTTTTTTAAAAAATAAAAAAATCTAAAACGACAGGCACTGGCTCCTTCCACTAAGCCCTTTATCTTCATACGACCTTGGTTTGTGACTTGGGACTTAACCCAAAAGGCGCTAAGATTTGGGCTTCGGGACTCTTGGCTACCAATGTTCTCTTCCAAGCTCCCAGAGAAATATACCCCTGAAATCCTATGATTTCTCCCCGTGTCCACTCCTAAATCGGTGGTCAGGATGAGTCCTCGTCTCCGGCTTTGGATGACCTCCATTCTACTCTCTGTTCTCCCCTTACTCCTGGAGTGTTTTGCATTCGAATAGAACGATTTGTCGACGTGTGTCCCTTCCGTGATAAATGGTTGCGGAGAAATCCAACCTTCGGGCTTCGAGGTTCTTCCACCTTTACACAAGCCTTTCCTTAAAGTGCCTTTCCTCCAAACCTCACAGATCTGTTGACATTTTTCGACTATGGGAGAATGTTCACAATTGCTTCGCTCCTTCGGGACTTCGACTATCCTGACTCCCTTTAACTCCTTTAAACCTTTGAATGCACTAAGTTCTGAAGGACCCTCATGACTATCCTTCACACAACTGTCTTAGATATGATAGTCACCAGCTCCCTAGAAGTATCCCACAGGATCTTCATCGTTGCTCCAAATACAATATTCTTCCAAATACAATACAATATTCTTCCACACATAATTCATAATGAGGACTACATCCTTATTTATAGATAACAAGGGAACCATAATCATAACAACCTCTTAACTATCTAGTAGACCTTCTTTAATGAAGTGACATTATATTTATTCCATACTAACTACCATGGTGGGCTTTATTTATTAATAACAAGCATATTAGACCTAGTACACCTTACATTGAATTACCTCCACTATTATTACTTTAATGAGCCATTTGACCCCCATTATGCCCCTAGGGAGGATGTTGAAACTCCACCCTCTTTGAAAAGTGTTTCCTTCAATGCTTGTATTAAGAAGGTGCAACCATAAACTAGGGTCTGATGGGTGAGTGTTGATCACAATGTTGAAGTAGGCAAAGAACCAAGGTCCCATGTACAAGTGCTAGCCACCATTTTGAAGTAGTCTAAGAAGATTCACCATAAACTTGGGTCATATATACAAGTTCTCATGGTGTCACCCAATCGATAACGCTTCATCTCAATTAATGGTTGAGTATTGTTCTCCAAATTTTCACTATAGTCATGTGGATATATAAACATACATGTTCAAACACCATCCACATAGTCTTAAAAGATCTATTGTGGGTCTAGAAAGAAGAATACCACTGGAAAATATGCAAACTAGGCATTGATAGTCATAACGGGCTCTTGCTCACTCTCAATGATATTCTCTACATAAGGTGGTGTCGAGTCATTTAATAGAAGGTGAAATTATTTTTCTTGCTAGAAATGATGATTAGCCATGTATCAATAATAATAAACATCCTATAAATCATACCAAGCACTTATGTCTCTTGTATACTCATCTTCAATATTTCTTCAAAGTTCCTACCTATGGATTACTTCATAAGCTCTGTGCATTTTTTATATTGTGTGCTATAGACATAATTACTCTATATGAAGTGCTTCAAGGTGCACAAAAATTCTTCTACTTTAAGTAACATTATTGGATATGATCTTTATATTCCATACGAAGTTCAAGAAAACTTATAAAAAAGGACTTCTTCCACATGATTTTAATCTTCCACGTAATCTTCATAGATTCTTGGATATTCCTTAATAATGGGGGCTGATATATCCATGTGAAATGTCATAATCTATTGTAAGAATTAGAACTAGGGTTTTGAGGTGGCAAATTGAACTCATTGTAATTGTTTCGATACAACTAAAAAATATATCATATAATATGTCAAATTGAAGTTGTTGAAGTGCTCTTTCTGATGGATTTGGTCTAGCTTCAATCTAGGAAACTTGTCAAAATTTATATAATACACAATAATTGTAACATAGTCACAGTCGTAATAGAAAAACCCTAGAATAGATTATTTTAAATCAACAATATCTCCACTTCTCAAACTTTGATTTGGATGTTATTTTTATTAGCTATTTTTTAGAGGAACTCGGACATGTAATTGGTTTATTCAATTTTTTCACAGAAAGCTACAAGAATGGATTTGAGTGTCACATACCTCCTTTTACTTTTGAAAACCCACAAAATAGAAAACATTTCTTCCTTGGACCGAAGAAAGAGCTCTAATACACTTGTTATAATCCTTAACCCAAGAAATTGAATCACAAAAGAGATATTAGATATTCTCTATAGTTTATTAATATGAAAACCTTTAAGTTAGGGAAACACCTCAAAATGATCCTTTTATGGAAGGAATCCACTTTTGTGCACTTGCCTTTTAAGAGGCTCCATCTTTATTTATAGGTAACAAGGGAACCCTAATCATCACAACCTCCATCTTTATTTATAGGTAACAAGGGAACCCTAATCCCCTAATCATAACAACCTCCATCTTTATTTATAGGTAACAAGGGAACCCTAATCATAACAACCTCCTCACTACCTAGTGGACCATTCTTTAATGGGGCCACAACACATTTGTTCCATACTAACTATCATAGTGGGTCTTCTTTGATAATAGCAAACATAGTGAACCTAGTCCACCTTATATTAAAGGACCTTCACTATTATTAGTCTAATGGACCCTTCACCCCCATAAACCCCTAAAAGAATCCCAAGAAAATGTCAACATGGAATTTAAGAGTTGTTAAGGAGAATGATTAATGATTGGTTTACACCAACACAATGAAATACATTTTACAACCTAGCATTTTATTAAAAATCATTAACATAAATAATACTAAATTGTAGAATGTATTTAGTTCCCCTCTAAACTAAAGGGGAATTATTAGTATAGTTTAATATATAAAATTATTCAAAAGTAATCTACATTTTAAAATATAATTTCATTGTCCATTTTAAAGTTTTTTAACTAGCTTGGATATTTTTTATATATAAATATTTTAATATTTATGTCCATAGCATATTGAGTTATTTAATGTACATGCTTATTTATTAGTTTTCTAATACATTGTTAATATTCTTTGGCACTGTCTATTAAAGAATAATGTGTTAACAATGTTAATATGGCTGATGTTGTGAACAAAATGAAATGTTGTGTCATGTTAATAGACTGTAGTTTTTGAGTTCTGTCATGTGATATCAGATCTCCCACAGTATGGTTGGGTTTATCAAACTCTGCAATGCATGGCAAACCTTTACCTTTACAGATGTGCTTCTGAAKATATTGTGCACTTTCAAGTACATGAGATTTCCCAATGGCATATATTTGGAACTTATTTCTTTTTGGAGTTTTYACATTCGAATCCATTTCCTCGAGACAAACATGAATACGTATTTATCGTGAGTGAATCAGAATGTTGAAAACGTTGGTCCACTCTGCAGTTAAACATTTTCATTTTAAAAAATTCCTCACAACCCTAAYTTCTGTGTTTTTTCTGCAACTTGATGTACGGTCCCTAYCAAAAGAGATYTAAAGTATCTGTAATGCTTGTTAAAAAAGCCACGTTCCAAAGAGATACTTATGCTAAATCCATGAGAGYTTTTCGTCTTCCAGATCTTGAAGAAGATTTTTCGCTTTTGAAAGAGATCAGTGCAAGCTTCAAAATTAAAGAGCGAACCTCGATAACTTTCGACTTTCAATCTTTATTTATATCACACTCTGCATAAAGTAAAAGTCATCACATTCCTCAAGATAACACGCTTCAACTCCCTTACATACAATTAATTAATCATCCATAACACAAATTCTTACAATGGAAAAAAAACAGACCAAACGGCCAGGGAACAAAAGCCTGACTAATTACAGTAGTATTTGCAAAATTTTCTGTTGATAAATTTTATAGCAGAAACTGTCTCAGTGGATGGTTTAAGCATCCAACTGTAGAGTTAGCTCACCAAAAGGCGCCGCCCATGCTAATCTCAAGTGAGATGGATCCGAAAAGGCAAAAGAAAAATATCTGTGCAGTGAGATTGGAGAAGATGGGAATAATCATAATTGAATGTACTTCAGAATCTGGGTGTAATTTCAGTGGGCACTGCGCGCTCCTTTTCCTCATCAAGGGCCACTAACTAGAGCTGAGGGCCCCTTCCAAAATTTGCCATAATCGAGTGATCTCCGTTATCTTTTCCTTTCCAGCTGCCATGAATGCTCTGGCCCGATTTGCCATCTTGATCGGCCTCCATGCTCATGCTTGATGATGATTGAGGAGATCCATCTGATTGAGGCTGAGACGACGATTCCACATGATTTCTGCTATAAGAAGTACAAAATTCCTGCAGGGGATTCCCATCAATGGGAGGCGGCCGTTGGCGATAGTAGCGAGCTGCTTGCGATTGAGTGGTGATGTTAGGTAATGCAGTGTAGAGTTCGGGAGCAGCATGACCATGGTGGGCTGCATACTCTGGTGGAACCCAAATACCGCCGAGAACCACCAATTGAGGAGCTTGCGTCACTGTTCCTATGGCTTGAGGGCAGCTTGAACTTGGCAGCCTTCTCGTGTGCAGACGATATTTCTGTTCCGCACCGAAAAAACAATACAATCATGTCCTCCATTATGCGTTCAAAACAAAGAAAGATGGTGTATATATATTATAGCATGGATCCATCTATCTTCTTAGTTATTTCAAACATATTAGTTATTTCAATGTTTAGGGTTTTTCATGTTAATTCAGCAGAAAGGCTTACACTTATTGACAATGAGCATAATTAATCACCTTTTAATCTAAAATTCTAATCTGATGGCTAACAATTAAAGATGCTGGCATATTTTTAGTCGTTCTCTCAAATCAGTGAATGTGATTTCCTCTTCATAACTTGTATTTTTGAATGCATCAGTTAACCTGTTTACCTTTTAACATTTACCTAATCATATTAAGAAATTACTGTAGCACTATATTAAGAAATTACTGTAGCACTATATGATTGCCACATTTAAATGATTAAACTTTGGATTTAGCACGCTGACTATGCTGGCTGTATAAGCTAATTGCTGGCTGTAGAAGCTAATTTTCTGATTGTGCATTTCATTTTCTGACTGTGCGTTTCATTTTTTATCCACGCCTTTCCACGTTCATCAGCCGCGATTTTGAGTGGCTATGCTAATCTAACCTAAATCCCGCTAAACATAGCAGTTGTTTCATGTTTAGGATTTATACGATATTAATCTGACGGTAGATCCATTTTGGATTGAAGAATTTAGAAGCGTCAATAAATATGAATTTTTGCCATATAAAGTTTTTAAAAATGAATTTTTGCCATATAAAGTTTTTAAAAGACAATTTGAAAATAATTGCAAATGGTATTTTTATGGTTTAAAAAAATGTTAAATAATAAAAAATTCCATTCATCATTCAAATATATATTAATAGGTGAAAAAAATTAGTAAAATATTAATAATAATAAAGTCAAAATTAAAGATTGAACATCAGAATAAAAAATACAATATCAAATGAAAAGATTACTTTTCACTAAATTTTGTTTTCAAAAATATGGATAAAATTATCGATTTTTATAATTGGTTAAAATATTAAAACCAAATTTTTTAATGAAAATTTTATTTTAATTTTTTAAATCATATAAACATAATATTAAAAATAAACTAAAAATCATCATAATCAAAATAATAATGGTCATTCGTAATATATATATATATAATAGAATACATATTATATTTTTATGATGTTATATTTATAATTTTGATATAAAAAAATATTCAGTTTTTTTCTTCAAAATAAATTTAAACTTAGTTTGATATAATAAATTTCAAATTAATGTGCAAGTTAACCACCATCATAAATTAAATAATTAATTATCTTTTTAATATAAAATTTAATGATAAGCAATAACATGATCTAATTTATATAATTTAAATTTAAAAGAAATAAAAAATGTAATTTTTTTATATTTTGTAATAATCATAAAAAAATATATTTAAATTAATTGAATTTAAAATAACAACACCTATTAATTATATTATATAATTATAACAATATAAATAGATACAAAATAAAAAATATAATAGTAATAATTTATATATATGAAAAGTAATTGTATCAATAAGTAATTAGTAATTGTATCAATTGAGTTTTTTCAATTTATATAGTTTAGTATATACTAAGCGTTTATACATTAATTATATATATATATAATTAATTGTATCAATAAATAATTATTAATTGTATCAATTGGGTTTTTTCAATTTATATAGTTTACTATATACTAAGCATTCATATATCAGTTATAACAGACTTCAAAAGTACTCATCAATTGAGTTTTTTCAATGTATATAATTTAATTTATATAA
This sequence comes from Picea engelmannii, assembly GCA_009831015.1. Lineage (NCBI taxonomy): Eukaryota > Viridiplantae > Streptophyta > Pinopsida > Pinales > Pinaceae > Picea > Picea engelmannii. The sequence goes on from ML807305.1 coordinate 106,886, forward strand.
TTTACTATATACTAAGCATTCATATATGAATTATAATAGCTTTTTCAATTTATATAATACTAAGCATTCATATATCATTTATAACAGATTGGTTTAGAATAACACAAACCTATATCCAACAAAAACTATAAATGTTTAAAATGGATCTATGTTGCAAATGGCCATGGACAAATGATACTACTCAACCAAGTTACAAGCGCACGGTATTATTAAAATTGAAACCAATGTCAAGCAATCATGGGATGCAAACAGATACCTGCAAATGGCTTTTGACTTCATCATTAGTGAGACCATCTACCTTCATCAGTTCTCTGATTTGCTTTGGAGTTGCAACTATCCAATCAGCCAATATAGAGATATACAGTGTCAGTAAACAGTTTAGATTCATACAAGTTAATGTTTATGATTCCAATAATAAAAGTGAATGAAACACAAATAACCGACTAACCTTGAGATCCGCCCAGCTGTTGAAGAGCATTGACAAATTTTCGGTGGAGCTCAGGAGACCAACATCTCCTGGCCTTCCTTTGAGTTTGTCCAGGCTGCAGAGGCGTCTGAGAATCGTTGGAAGACGTGTTACGATTACAGAGCACGATGCACCCTTCATTCTGTTCACCTGCTTCATTACATCTCTTATTGTTATTCAGGCCACCATGATGATCAGCTTCCTCAGGGTCACCAGATGACAGACCCAGATCCGGAAGGCCCCTCGGTGCACTGCATCTCTGAGCAATTTCTTCCCTTTCTCGTGAAAAAGGATGAAATGCTCCACCAACTCTCTGTTTGGCATTCAAGGGCATCAGAATCTTTTGTGGCTGCCTCACAGTACTCTGCAGCCTCCATAAAAACATAGACATTAGAACATTTTTCATTTACAAATCAATTTCGAAGCACCTAAGCAGATCAATCCCGCCATGTGCTTACCTCTTTGGTGTCACAGTTTTGGCTCCACAATTGAGCCGAGCTCATCCAATCAGTCTTATCACCTTTAGCTTTGGACTTCAAATCAATTTCTTTAGATTCTTCAGTACAAGTCTTGTTCACAGGAATGAATTCCTCCAGAACAGGCTTGTGATTTGAGGTATGCCCACTTTCTCCTTCCTTTATGCCACATTTTGTGGTCTCAGGATATGACCCGTAGCTTGCCAGCTGCTCTTCTGAAGCCTCAATGGCTGAAATTTTCAAAGATTACAGTATTAATGCTTTTTGTTTTTTCAAAATGGCTACAGCTTGCAACTTGTGCTGGTAAAACACTGAAATACCCACTATGCTAAGATTTGATCTATTGGGCCATTGGAAAAAAATAACACATAAAAAACTCAAAAGCGTTCAAATAGCAGCAAGCACATTAAAACGGCCCATCCTCCAGAAATATACATAAGTCCAATAACATCGGACATGGACATAAGAATGAAGGAGCGGTGGATCGTCATGGTCTTTGGGGTTGGTTTCCATCTAGAAACCAAAGGTTCAGGATTGGTAACAATAAACTACAAAGTTAAGAAGAAGATTAAACATATTACAAGAAGACTAAACACACAATAAAATGGAATTATTAGTAGCTCTAGCAAGAATTTGGCAGAACCAGTTTTTATGATTCCATAGATGGATTGGAAGATCTCGAATATCTCAAAGCAATCGAAAATTTGTGAATATGAAATGTTTTAAATGTGCAAGTAAGATTGATTACAGGATTGCGTCCAAAAAGTTAACTCAATTTGCTGTAGTGAATGTTATTGGACATTATATTAATTCTCATAAATATAAAAAAACCTATTTTGAATTTTGGAAAAATAGTAACAAAATTGTTCTATCTTTTCTCATTTTTGTTCAATTATGATCAGAAACATAATTGTTGATGAAATCACAATTTTATATTACTTAAATCAGGTTTTTGAATGATTAAATCTATTCAGCATTCTCAAAAACCCTGGTACACCCAAAATATGTAATCTCAACCACTAAAATCTACAATCTTCTCTGAATTTCCATTCAAACTAATCCAAAAAAACATGAAAAAGGGTATAAACGTATAAGATTTAGACTAAGTCAAATTTAAATAGCATGGTGCCAGAAAGAGGACAATGTTATTGCAATTTATACTTGGCCAGGCAGATATTAAAGCAACAACTATAGAATTGGTTATTATTAATGTTAAGAAAGAAACATTTACCATCATTTAGAAGCTCCATACAGAAGGGGAGTTCTCTTTTAAAAGCCTCAACTTTCAGACGCTCCTCTTCCAGTGCTTTAAGATGCTCCTGAAGCTTCTGCATCTCATCATCCATCTCAACTCCAACAGGACAGGAGGATGCTTTTAGCATACTGGACGATATTTTCCCATATGGTCTTCTGTATTGCAAAGTTATTTCGGATGCTGAGCCCATCGATGGCATCTATCTGTCAACAGAACAAATAAACAGTTATCAGAAATCATCTATCAGATGCAATGAAATTTCAAACTGAACCCAAAACCCAAATTTTGGAAAGCACGTGCCTGGTCTTTCTCTTCAGTTATGAACTCGTCTGTTTCAACACTATGATTTGAAAATCTCTTCGTAACGAGGATAACCTTTGTTCAGAATCCTAGATGTACCAGGGCTGTTGGATTGCCATTAGCTGAAACCCTTGGAACTTAAAAAGAAAAGGGGAATTGTGTCTTGCTGAGGAAAGTTGAGGGATCTTATCTTTGTGTCCTTGACAAGGATCACCTTTTGAAGCACCTAAACATTCCTTCCAGTACGATATGAACGAAACAAACTTCAACTTTTCTGGGTGGTTTGCAGCTTCAGTGTAAGGAATGAATCCCACGAGAATGTATATGGAACTTGTGGTTATATCCTCCACAGTTGACAGCTATTTCTGAAAGGAATAAAGTACTGTAGATCGAAAGGAAAAGATGAACATACACCAAAGTAATTTATACAACTGAAAGAAGTGAGGCCACCACCTTATCCCGACCAAAGGAGAAAAAAGAAAGTGGAAGAGAATCCACTCATGTGCTATTTCACGTAAGAATCACTTCCTTCACTGCTGTCACATTGGCATCTAAAGCAAAATATCTTCACTCCCTCACCAAAAGTTGAAAAAATCATTAGTGCCGGATTCTTTCCCGCATCTTGATCTGCACCTCCAGTCCCGCGGAAGCCAAGAATATTCTGAACATCTAAGAAGCCAGGAAAATGTTGGTACTTCCAAATTGCGTCAAATTTCTTCAAATATTCTTTGGCTTTTAGCTCAACCAAATTCCAAACCCTATCTCTTACTCATCATCGCCATCATCGTTTCTTATTTCACGTAAAATTCCAAATATATAAAAACAATGACGGTGTGGAGGGAGGGATCTATGACCCAAAGCATGTGAAACAGGTATGTCCATAGGCCTTTATGGGTATGACATGAGGAATATGACTTTTGCCTGCAACCAAGCAAGGTATTTGGCAAAACTGTATTCCATTATACATAGAACCTTGCTCAAATTACTAAAGGAGAATTTTGTCTCCCGTATGGACAGAATTTGGATATTATTTTTTTCAATTAGTTCAGTTTTTTTTATATTGAAAAAGTTTTGAGTTAATATTTAATATAAAATTATAAAAATAAAGAATGATATTATTAATAATAATAATCTAATTTTAAAGTTACTTTATGTAGATATAGAATTGGTGTATGAGAACCTTTTGTTTATGAAAAGATTTGACTATCAAAATATAAAGTTAAATAAAACTAAATAAATATATATAAATTAAAAAAATAAAATATAAAATTAACTATAAATTATAAGATATAAATATATTTAAAAATAATAATAAATAAAATAAATATCATAATTTTCTATATCAATAAAAAAAATTTAAAAAAATATCATTGAAGTAGGAAAAAATTGTAAATTAAGTTGAAGTTAAGAAACGAAAAATTAATTAAATAAAATTAGGAAAATTGAAATGAATCAAAAGAATTTCAAAGATTATTGAGAAAATAAAAAGGAAAAAGGTTGAAGAATGAGTTAAGTACAACAACATCAATAAGAGGTTGTTTAAGAAGTAGAGGAGATTTATTAACACTAAAAAAAAGAAAAAGAAAAGTTAATGAATAAAAAAGAAAGAGGAAATGGTTAGAAAACTTGAAAAAGATAAAAGGAGATACAAGAGAACTTTAAAAAAACATAATTAAATGTTAGAGGATCAACTTGAAAGAAAATAAATTAAGATAAGAGGAGAAAAAAGAAAAAATGTTGGAAAATGGGAGAAGAGGTAAATTTACTAGGATGGAACTATGACAAAGGTAAAAGGAGAAAAAGAAAATAATGTTGGAAAATGAGAGAAGAGCCTAATTACTCAACTTGAAATATGACCATAAACCAAAAGATCCGCAAATGAGAGGAGGTAAGAGAAAATATCAAAATTAAGATAAAAGATGCAAATTAAAACTTGTGTTTAAAAAGGTGATTAATAATAGGTGAGTCAAAATTGAAATTTGTGTAACTAACTTTCATTTCAATACTATCATCTTTTTCAACTTAATATCATTAATTTCACTGGTTGCTATTAACTAGGATATTAACTAGAAATTAAGAATGTTTCACTGGTTGCTATTAACTAGGATATTAACTAGGAATTAAGAATGAATTTCTTTCCTATAAGAAGTAGTTATGAAAGTGAATTCACAAACATCATTTAAATTTATATTAATTGGATTTAATGAAAGTTTTACAAATTGAAACATATTTTTATTACTTGAAAAAAAATGATATTAAAACTCTTTATAAATATAAATAAAAGATAACACTAAGTTTTAATATATATATTTTTAAAAATAATTCTTTATTTTAAATTGGAAAAACAAATTAAACTATTTCTTTAAATTAATATAATTTAGTTACATAATATTATTCTAAACCAAAATAATGCAATGCAATGGTTTAAAACAACTATCATAAATGATAATCCAACAAAAAAATCCTTGTAAATTTGCATTGAACTTCTTTCCAGGTGTAATTTGTAAATTCAAATTTATCAATTTGAACTTTGTAAATTAACTTAAATAAATCATTCGATATGTAAATATTTCCAGTTAATAAAAAAATGAGAAACACTTATTAACTTATTAGGAGTAAGTTAGTTATCTATTATTCTCGATTGTTATTACATAGTCATGACTTAAAAATAAAAGCCAAAGGTATATGAATCTCCATACTTTCAATAAAACTATTTTCAGTTTCTTCAAACAACCTTATATTTAAAATTATATATTTTCTATAAATCACCTTTAAAAAAAATCTCATATAAAATTATATATTTTCTATAAATCATCTTTCCAAATAAGAAAAATAAATCTGATAAAGCATATGCTTGCGCATAGTCTGATAAATCTTCTTATTTGTGAATTAAAAAAGAATATATTTTTTAAAAAATGCTGCCATTTCCAAATGAAAATAAAAACCTCCAGTTTTTTAAGTAATGCGTCAGCGATATGCCTGTGCTTAATCTTTGATCGAGTTCTCGAATTTTGCTGGCTAAAGATCAATCTACGGTACATAATAATGCGTCAGCGATATGCCAATAAAATCAAACTGTGCGAGTTTTGGAATTTTGCCATTAGAAGTTTAAGATCAATCCATAGTACAGGCACATCAATGCAATAGTTAGATGCTGATGGAAAAGTAAGCAAGCCCTTCATTGTATGAAGCAACAGCATGAGAGAAATGGGTTTCTGTGTGACCGGCTCGCTACCAAAAGGTCTCTGTGTGACCGGCTCGCCACCAAAAGGCACGCGATTCCAAACAAAAGTAGGGATGGATTCCATTCTCTTCCAAAATCTTCTTTAAAGAAAACGATAGTCATTTTCTTTCTTTTTTTTTGAGGGTTGAATATCCCATTTGTCTCTGTGAAAATTGTCGTGGAAGTGAAAGCTCGGGACTCGAACCTTAATTATTAAAAAATGACCGGGGAAGAGATAAGGAATTCAAAGGTTGCATGCAGTGGGAATCCAGGGTACGAATCTCGTGCGGTGTGGTCGTTGAATGCCCGCCGCGCCTTTTATCATGCCTTTTGGGCCCGACTGCTTTACTTTTATACTCACAGGTTTGAGTTTCTCGTTATATTGCAATTTATCATATAATTTAACCCCAAATTTTGACCTGCGTACACCGACAAAAGAAAAAGTTCACAATCCTCTGAAGCTAATATCACCTCACCCGCTGGTTTGACGTCCAATAATGTTAACATTTTTTTTTTAATTTATTAATAAAAGTTGTGAGTATTTTTATATGAGCATGCTCACATATATACCAAATTTTAATAAGTATATTTATGTTAATAATAATAATAAAATTTTAAAATAAATAGTATATAGTTAAATATCAAATTTGATATAGGTCATTTCTTAAAATCAATATAATCCAAAACATAGTCTACACTAGGAACCCAAGCATGGAATCTGAAAGACAATGACCTTGGATGTCTATTAGCATTCCAAAGGATAAGAGCATAATGACACTCACCCTAGTATTGTCGATCATAGAACTAGCTTGATTCATGTGTTTTTGTCATCCTTTGATGTAGGAGCATCCCTAGTTCTAGAACAGACCATTATGATAAAATAAGTATAAAAAAACTAAGTGTGTGACAGAAGAAAAGCATAGTAGATGAAGCACTAATTGAAAAGAGCACAAGCTAATACGATAGGAAGGTGTGGTGTGTAGTTTAAGTGCAAAAGGAAGCACACAATAGTCAAAGAAGTAGCACATACATGATGATTCAATAATCAACAAAATTATAATCGAGTTGAAGCATATACTTGCACACATAAGAAGTGTGGTATGAGTGCACATGATGACCATGGCAAGAGCACAAAAATAATGCTTTAAATGAAGATAGAGATTGCAATTGGTAAAAGATGAAGTTGAACACACATGGGTAGATCTAGATATCCCAAGCACAATATGAAGTCATAAAGAGGTAGACTAAGAGTTGAAATAAGATATGAATAGACAACTCGAGTAGAATAAATAAAATGTTGGCCATGAGAGTCTATTGGCTAGTCATGCATCAAAATCAATAATTGAGTTATTAGAGGAGTCAAACAAGAGGCAAGTAGAAGGGCGCCGAGAGCATAGACTAGAATTATAATCAATGCTTTTGTACTCTAAAAATAATGAAAATGAGTAGACCATTGCCTTTGTGGCTTGTGGATTATGGTTTTTCATTGTTATGAATGGTTGAATATTAAATTGGGCACACCACTTATGTCTTTCTATGAAAGAGCAATTATATTTGAAATGAATGATTATAATTCAATATTTGTACTTTGAAACTAGTTAAATAACTAGTATGTATGGTGTTGTGAAAGATTAATTGTGTAGGATTTAATTTGAGTGTGTAAATAATTTTAGTAGATATCATATAACATTTAGCTACTATATGTAATAATATTGTGAATTTATACAACTAAGTTTCATATATAAAAATGGAGATATGAAACATAGCATTTGTGAAATAATGTCGTTTATCAAATTTATACAATCCAACATTAAATTTTATATGAACTTTTGATGTCCTCATAATGAGTGGAGTGTCCACTTGTAAAGTTGGATGTTTTGAAACTTTCTACACTCCTTTTATCCATAAATTTCTCTTAGGATTATGACTAAATGTAAAACCTTACATACACAAATTAAAAAAACATATTTAAGAAATATTTATTTTCCACCTATATAAGTTTTGCAAATTAAATTTATTTTAAATTATAAGACAAACACTCATGAATCAAAGAAACATGATAGAAAGATATAATGATATATGGAAGTAGTTATAAAAATAAAAGCACAAATTAGCATGATAGAAAGGTATATGAAAAAAAAAATTATATATAAAACTAGTATATAAAAGTACAAATTAGCAGGATAGAAAATTATAATGTGTAGTTCAGGATATAGGAAGGAAACACATGATACTAATAAATAAATAAATAAATAAATAAATAAATAAAATAAAAAAGCAACAATATACAAAGGATGATGATATAGACATAATGGAAATTGAAATTGAAGTCAAGCACAATAGTTAGTGCATGTATGCATGATAAGTATGTGCATGTATGCATGATAAGTATGGTAAAGAGTGTGATGGACCAGGAAAAAGAAGTCAAGCAATAGTTATGCATTCTAATTACAATGCAATGTTAGTGATATGAAAAATGATATTTATTAAATAATTTTATTTATTAATAGATTTATTTTTTTATTAATATTACTTTTTAAATTTTATATATTTATTTCTCTAATAACATTTTCTTTTAAATTATATATATATAATATTTGGAAAGGTAAAAAATATAGAAAAAAAAAAACAGAGAATTGGTCCAACTTCCTCCCATATTTAATAGAAACTATGTAGATGCCCACTATGATTAGACGACACACGAGAGAATAAATACTGTGATCATAAAGAGGGTCATATCGAGAATGTGGTAATTTTATCGCCATTAGATGTTCAATCACTCGCTTTTCTATATAAAGTTTAGGTTAAAGAAGAAACTTGAAAAGTACAAGGTGGTCAAGTTGTGGCACCTAGCATTATACTTTACCTTAAAACGTTTACCTAAACATACATTTTTGTGCACCCATCACTCATTTTTCGTTTACTATAGGCGAAAGTGTGTACGTGTGTTCATGTTAGAGTATATATGGGAAAGTGTGTACTTGTGTTCTTCATGTTAGAGTAAATAGAGGGAAAAAACTTTAATCTCAAGTAGTGTTGAGCATAGGAATATGGAGGAAGTTTGATCTATATGTTGATTATGATGAATTAACTTAGTGTTGAGCAGAGCAATATGGAGGAAGTTTGATGATGAATTAATTTATTTGACGTAAAAATAATGAAAATGGATGGTATAATTTGTAATTGGATTTGGGATGTGAACCATTTTTTATTTTTTTTATGGATTTTATTTGATATGTTTTTCATAAAGTTTTGGAAATAATTTGAATTTTTTTATTTTATTTTTTTACATATTTTTTTATTGAATTGAATTTCAATAGTTTATCCCATACAATTTCCTTTTAGGTTTTTTCATAACATCAAAAGAAATGTAATATATCTTGAAAATAACATGTTCTACTTTTCATCAAACATATTTGACTACTTAACATGATATACTAAATATCTTCTTTCAAAATACCACTATTGTTATATCTTCATTGTTGTATTTCACATTAATCATTAAATGTTTTTTAATTTTATTTTATTATACTTAAGATTCTTCAAAATGTTGTCAATCATTTATTTTATTATACTTTAAGGTTGTACAAAGTGTTGCTAATGGATAAACTTGTAATGATAAGTTTAAGAAGTTCCTCTTTATGATATTGTTGGGGCTTGGCACACTTCCATTTTGACTTTCTCATAATCATGTTATTTCACATATGTGTGATCTTAGTTTCATACATAGTTTTAAGTGGATTGAAGGTTGACCTAAGAGTTGAATCTACTTAAGTTGTACATGACAATATATATAAATGTAAGGTGTTGGCTTAATTTTGGTAGAAAACCAATGCAGAGAGATATACTTTAATTTTGTATCTTTTTATCTACTTTGTTGAGTCGTAGCTATAATGTAATAAGATATGTACTGAAGCCTGAAGTATAATAAGATTATGGGATTTATTACAAACTTTCTATTTCATATGGATGAATGACATTGTTAAGCCCTAAATAGTGGCAGATTACCCCTTAATTGGGGAATATTACATTAGTAATGTTATTATATTTATGTCGCCTTGAGTCCATTAGTTGTAATTGTACCTCCTAGTCTCCTATATATACCAAGGAGACATTTTCATTTGGAATCATCTTGTACTTGGACATTTATGTAGTGTATAAGGAGGTTTCCCCTTCGAAGAGGCTTATTATCTGAAATTATCTCTTTTTCAAGGCGTTGAGTACTTATTCCGAGGTTTTCCTATGCTATATTGATATTTGGTTCTTAACAAACATGCTTATGGTTTGTTTTTCCTTTGCGTTCCATAATTTTTTCTAATGCATGACACATTTGATCCAGGTGGATATTGGTGGCCACCCACCTTTTCCAACTCGCTCAAAACAATTTTCTGGCAATTTTGGCAATTTACTATTTTTAGCAGATTTTAACTTCTGGGGCCATTTTGAGGGCCTAAATGAAGGTTTTCCTGTATCGAGCTTCTCAATGATAGTGAAAGGCTTTTATTGAGCCCACAAAATGAATCTCCTCGACGATACCTTTCCAACGGGATATCATGTGCCTAAAACGAAGATCGTCTGCAAAAGTTACGACCCTGGGAAGTTGATGTACTAACTTACCCGAACGAGGCCCACATGACTTTTGGCGCTTCATATCCTAGGGTTAGTTTTTTGGATGTATAGGGTTTTTGACATTCATGTTTATTGTAAAAGGGCCTTCAGGGGCTCATCGTAATCATCTTCTTATGAATGAGCGCATTCGTCACATCTCTTCTTAGAGATAAGCCACCACCATTCCAACAATCTTGTTTTCCACTGCATTTTACAGTTTCATCTTATTTCCTTATTGAATGGAAAACTAGTTTTACTGTATCTCTGTTATTTTGTGTTAAGCATCTTTTAATAATCTGTATTCATTTCACTCTTCTCATAAAATCTGGATCAGTGGTATTAGAGCAGTCTGCTCCTTGTCGTCTTAATGCATGTCCCCAATGAGGTCAAGGTACAAATAATTGGGTCTCGATCTTATTTCTCTTGAGGACAAAGCTCTTGCATGTTGAAGCGACCTCTCATGGCAGGAGAAAAGAAATATGTTGGGACAAGAGATCCTTTCAAAATGTTGTTTGAGGAATTCCTCACTCAACAGAGGAACGAGATGATGGATAGTTTCGTGCAAATCCTTCGGTGGCTACCAATAGGTGACACATCATCCTCGAATGGAGGCGTGTTTCAGGATTAATCCTTAAGTGCGGACACAAACCGATCTCCCTAGATCCACCTAGATCTAGAACAAAGCAGGACAGAATAATACTCTTTCCCTAGATTTAGACTATTGAATGAACTAGGAGGCAAGAATCATGGACATACCTTATGAACGCTTCCTTGGGTCTTTGTTGTTTCAGCTTCGCTCCGATGCTCTTGTGTTGTCAAGACCACAACAATACAAACCAATTGAAGTGAAGAAAATTCAACATATTCAATAATCAATCTAAGTATATGATCAAGGAGGAGTTATACAATAAAGTGACATTAGCTTTATGGGAAAGAGACATATTACTGTATTAAATTGATAGAAAGAAATGAATACAACCTGAGCCTTGATGTTGCAAACCTCCTTTCAATGGCTCCTTGCTCTGACACACACACTTAATCACTTGTATGAAGAAGATCAACCACTTTTGATAACCTTGCTGGAGGTCTTGGCTGCTGTAGCATCAATCCTTCACACAGTCATTCACTAATTCTCCAATAAATCTCTTGCTAGTTTGATTCTAACCTTTTCCATGAGAATCCCATCAATTTATAAGAGAGAATGGATTAGTTACTTGGATAGGAATGATCCCAAAATATCAGGAAAGCCAATACTTATATAACCATTCGAATGCCATCTCATCCTTCTAGAAGATTCCCCTCTAGAAGCTTCGAGAATTCATCCTTTTCTATTCTTTGGAAAGTGTTCGCACCCTAGTAGTTAGGCACAGTGAGAACTTATCACACCCTGGCTTAAGGCAGCCTGCGAGAATCATGCATTCTCGCAGGAAAATGTATTGGTAGCCTGCGAACCTTCCTCAAAACTGTGATTTCTGGAAAGAGATGAAGGTAACTTTTCGCAGGAGAAAGTTCTAATGAGGAGCCTCAGTACACCATCATTAATACATCATCATGACGACCAAAATTATGGATAACAGAATTCCCCCTAAAGTATGAGGTTGGAACTAGTGACAACCGATATACTTTGTAAGCCGCATGTGTGTGTCGAGAACCAGGAGCACATCTACTCGGAAACCTGCGAACAACCAAGCATCTGTAGAATATCATATATACCAATTCTGAGGTAGGCATTCCCATACTCAGATCACAGACTGATGACATCATAGACATGGGTCATGGCCACCAATCATACACTGTGGATCCATGCCGTCAAAATATAACATAGCCACCTGAATACACTGTGTATCTATGCAAAAAAATTCAAATCAAGACTACATAGCCACGAAAAATACACAGTGGATCTATGTGTCGCAAATTATACATACTCCATCGCAACCTGGATCACAAAGATAATATCGAGGGTCTTCAATCTCGTCTCCCAAAGTACGAATCTAACCATGTGATTACATGTGTCGAAGTCGAACATGGTAGAAACCACTTGATTACCGGTCATTGATGATACCGTTAACAAGTGCGAGGGAAATCACCATTGATGTCAATGATCCCCAAGGTACGATAGTACAATCCATCGACTGTGAATAAATGAGTTGATGTCGAACATCCGATGGAATCTTTCGATCAAGGATCAATGATGTAAACCCACTGTCGAAGGCGAGGAAACTTGCCATTGAGGCATGCAAGCTCCAAGGTACTAAATAATTTCTAAGTCTTGATCCAGGATAATGAGCTGAAGTCGACGGAACAAGACTCGTCACAGGAGGGCCTTGATGTATCCCCCATCAATGACACGAAATAAGTAACTGAGTTTGAAAGTGAAACAAAGCATGTTGCAATTGGACTAGACACAGGGAAGGCCAACACGAAGAGAATGGATAACTGCAGATGGTCGACTCGATATAGGTTTCAAATGGACTTCTCTTGAACATATGAACGACACGACCAATGATTTGGCAGCATTGACTCAAAGACGACACATGGAATGACCTTGTAATCAATCGAGAGAGAGAAAAATGGATTTCCCAAACCGGCTTTAAATGATGAATAGGGGGTGTCATGTTCAAGAGCGACACTTACTGCCAATCAATACGAAAACATATCCCTTTCCCAAATTTTCCCCCACCATTTCTGGCAAGTACCTCTTTATTTTTACGCAAGCTTGAAGAGGATCACATATG
>ML807306.1:9233-25649 GCA_009831015.1 Picea engelmannii
TCTTCGCAGAAATGATAAGGTTGGCTCGTGATGAGACCCCCTTTCCTTTGGCCATGCAACCAAAGGTCACTGCCCTGGCTTGGTGACCAGATAGTGGCAATGTCATACTGCTAAATACCTATGAACATAATGGGCCAGCTCGTCATGAGACCTCCCATCCTCTTGGTTAGGGCTTACATTTATTTTATATTTTATCATTTTTTAGGGTCCCCTAGTTTCTTATCGAGAGGCTTTTTATTTCCTTCTCGGGGATCCCCTGGGCGAAGCATCTCTAGGTTTTATTTCCTATGGCTTTTATCTTTTACCAGCTACTTTTACCCCCTAGGCCTTTAGCCCCTTCTTCCCACAAGACAAAATGTAACCCTGAAAGGTCATCCTGATGGCCAGACTAGGGGAAAGGGATGGATGAGCGGGGTATAAGATGTAAATATGATAAGATGGTGGGAGCGGACGATGGCTCTGCAAATCCCCCTTGGTGGCTAACCAAAACCCATGAATATCAGCTTGCTAAGTCACCCAATCAATCACCCCAACAATGGTCAAGTGGATTAGTGTAAGATCCAAGCAGTCATCATAAATGAAAGGAACCTAATGCATATATAAGAAGGTTATAACGATCAAATGTGACACATACCATGATACCTCGGACCAATTACCTCATGGAGCAAGAGTCCTCTCTGATGCAAGCCCAGGCTGGTGGTGATGGATGCTTCTACTGCTGACAGGACAAGTCTGGTTGAGAAGAAGAAAGATGAGCCCTCCAGGGCCATGTTCAAGTCACTCGTGCTCTCGGTACTCCATGTCTAGGACCAAGTGGGCCTCGAGACATGATCTCCTAGTTATCCCTAGATATCGGGGATAACAAAGCCTCAATGATTTTTCCCCTTGGTTCGAGTCTATCTAGGTTTAGCTTCTTGGTGTGCCTTGCAAGAAGGTTGTTGGCTTTTGCCTTTGGGCTCGGGATGAGGTGGGTCGGGGTCGTTCTCCTTCTCCATTGTCTGGTTCTCCTTCCCACCTAATTTTTTGGTTTCCTGCTTGAGATGTTTGGCCTAAAAAATTAGAATAGGTACCTGATAGTCCATTTGCACTCTTGCATTGGTTGTCTTAGTTGTTGTTTGGTTCTCCTTTGCCTTCCTCGAACATGTGGGGTTTCGTTGCCTGATGTGTAGATAAGATGCAATAAGGGAAGCCATAATTTGCTTCTTGTGGCCAATAATCAGAAGGACATTGGTTTAGAGCACGGTGACTATAAACCTTCATATCACATCATGCCTATGCAAGCCATGATTTTGCTACACACTAATGGAATTCTACCAATTTTATTATTTTATTAAAGACAAACATTGATTATTTTTTTGGTTTATATGTTTACATGGAAAAGGGATAAAGATATTTTGAAAAATTTGTTCACTTGCATAATTAGTAGAGGATAGTGAAATGAAATGAAGTTATATTAATGCCCATGAATGAGCAAAATGGGTCAATGGTACTAGGAAGAACAACAATTGACAATGGCAATAGGAGTGCCTGACACATCTTCTAAGCAGTTCTAAAATCTAAGGTTAAGGAAGGATATAAATAAAGAGTAGAAAATAAAATAGGAAAGGGAGGGAACCCAAAATGGTAACCCTAGATCTTTATCTAAACTTTTAGGTGGTCCCATGGTAGCACCCTTGTCGGGGATGAAGGGGCGTTGACCTTAGTTGAGTATAGCCTTCGTTTTTTTTTTTTTTAATTTTAAAGGTAGCCCTTAAAATACTCAGTGGCTCAACCCATATAACCCTAGTCCAGTCCATTGTTTACTTGAAGGAGCTTCTTACAGACCCTTTGTTTCCCCCCTCGCTAGACAACTTAGATTAGGGGCAAAATTTTCAAGTTTTCTATGACAATTATTTCACTTACCTCGAATGCAGGGTAGGTCCTTACAAACTGATGACATAACAACAAACAAAAACATTACATGAATAACTACTTAGATCCAGGAGGAGGGGCTTCAAGTTGGTTCTCGGGAATGTAGTGTGGATTGCGATCCTAGTGCAATGTTCCTTGTTGCTTCTTCTTCTTTGGTTATCTTAAGGGATTTTCTATCTTTCGTTGTGGGTGGATTTGGATGCTCATAATAGTTCACAAGGTTGTTTTTCTTTGCCTTTGGAGTCTCTTGTTCTTGGATATTCTTTTGGGAGTTATCCGCACTAGCTAATTCCCCTATGCTTTCGAGAGGAAGTTCAGAATTGTCTTGTGCCAACTCTATGGGTTTAGATGTTGATTTTGGGGGATCCTGAAGAAGACAAGATTTTTGTGTTGATCCTGTTGCCGCCTTTATACACACCTCGGGATTAGCATGGAAAAACTTTCAATCAACTAGGTGTGTTCTTGGGGGGAAGTCTTGAGTCAAGGTGCTATCACCTAATCCTCGACTCCCTCGTCTAGGACAAGGGAGGTAGTCCCTAAAGAAAAATAAATCTAAGGATTGATCTAATCTAAGAAAAAGAAATAGAATCTAGGAGTTTTTTATTACAACAACAATAACAAGATATAAATTAGATTACATCAACAACATATAATTGAAATTACACTAGCAACATATATGACATGTAAAATAAGATTGCTTATGCTTGGAAATAAGGCATTCAAGATACTTGCATGAAAGATATAACTTACATAAAAAAGGATACAGGTACTTGAAATGAAATGACAAGCAAAATATAGAGTATATACCAGTGCCACATATAATGAATTGCTGCGAGATTGTATACCACAAGTTGTTGCTGAAAGATGAAGACTTGCAAGTGTGTTGGTTGTAAATTTTGAGAATGTTGCTTAATGTTGAGTGATTATTAAATGTTTAGTAAGATTATTATGAATGTTGCTTATGAAGTGTTGCTTGAAAATAAAGCTAATCTAAATGTGGCCTCTTAAGAGGCTATCCTTCAGATTGGAATTTGCGGAGAACTTGCAAAGCCCAAATGACTTCACCAACAAGCTCAATAAAGGTGTCGGAGGTCCAACACGGGGAGAACCTAGATTTCAAAGTTCTCGTCTGACTTCACACACTCCCTTTATGCAGTTTCCAACCAAAGCAATAATAACTTTTCGAGATTGTCCTAATTAAACTAAATCCACACTGACCAACCCCGGTTCTGCGTGGAACTTACTACCAAAGATCGAGACTAAGCTTGCAGTGGAAGGGTCAGGAAAATACATCGGGGAGCTGAGGGGATGGGTTTATTTGCAATAAAATGAAAGTTGCAGAAAAATAAAAGATTTTCTAATTAAACTAAGTCCACACTGTCCAACCCTTGTTTGGCGTGAGCCTACTTAGGGGAGCTGAGGGGACGGGTTTATTTGCAAGAAAATAAAATTGCAATAAAGTAAAATGTTTGTCTAATTACTAAATCCACACTATCCAGCTTCTGTTTGGCATGAGCCTACTCAAGGGAGCTGAGGGGATTGGTTTATTTGCAAAAGTAAAATTGAAAGTAGATTGTTAAAAAGAAATCTAATCTAAAATTAGTGTGCTACTTTGCAAAAAATGAAAAGCTAATCTAAGATTGCTTTGTAGTGTTTATGATTGAAGTTCCTTTTAGTTTATCCTTAAGATGTGAAATTATAGAACTTAAGCCGAAAGGAAACCATGCAAGACAACCGAACCACAACAACAGTCCCCCCTTAGGGAGAAAATGAAAAGTGGGGACTGTGTACCCTACTTATTTTATTACTTTTTGTAACAATGATTTCTTTCTTTTTGGGGAGGCTTGTGATCCTTATATCTCTGAATCACAAGATTTACAAGGTTTCAAAATGCTTAGTCTTCAAGGGGTCCTTCCCGATGTCAAAAATGCTCCAATTTCGTCCAAATTCGGCAGAGTTTCCCCTTGTTTTGTTAGCAACCTGTAAAAAAACAGCAAGCAAATAGAGATCAAATGCACCAAAAGACACTTTAGAAGTGTCTTTGGATAATAAACCTTAAAGCCCAAATTTACTGAAAAAACTCTAAGTAGAAAAATGAAATTTTTATATGATTTTGATAATAAAACTAAGCTTAAAAATGGCTCTTTTTAGTGACTTTGTTTGCTTTCCTAAAACAACAAGCAAATGACACTAAGTAGCTTGATTTGACAATAAAACAACCTTCTAAACTACTCACTTTTATGCTTTTAAATTTTTTAAGAAAAGATTTGCAAAAAGTGACTTTTAACTTCTAGATCTAGCTTTACATATGATTAAGAAACTTTGATCTAGATCTAAATGAACATGCATGTATGAGATTTACTTGATATAGCTTTGGAAATTGAAATCTACTTGCATGCAGTGAGAAAGTAACCAAGAGAATATTTAAATTTGAGAGAGAGAGAGAGAGAGAGAGAGAGAGAGAGAGAGAGAAAGTCTTTCTTCAAATCTTGAATCTTGGGCTATGGGGTCCTTTGGTAAATGAAAGAGGGATTTTCTCTTTGTTGACGCCTTTATACCATAGTTTTTAAACCGGAACCGGACATCAAACTGATCAACTATCAAACCAGACATCAAACCAGAAACGGATCGAACCAAATCGGTTTGATTTCAACGACTCGGTTCAATAAAAATACATTAAATTTTAATGAAAAAAATTATTTTAAAGCTTTCAAACCATGATTCCAAACCATTAGAGACAAAATATGCAAATTTTTCTCATCTATATACCATGTAAGGGTGTATATATCAAAATGGCACCAAGTGCAATACATATTAGCAACAAAAGGGGTGTATATATCAATATGGCATCGAGTGCAATACATATCAGCAACAAAATACATAATCAGTGAGGCTCTAAATGGCCTCTACAGTCCATAAAACATGGAAAAACTACAATCTACTAATATACTACATATCATTGATCAACATGATCAATTATCAAACTGATCACCACTGCTAGGAATGGGATCATCATCAACAACTATGCCAACTACAAAATCATCCTCTGGCTCAGAGTCTTCAGGCTCCTCATTCTCCTCGGAGACATCTTCGTAGTAGTTGAAGTAGTAGTGCTAGAAAAAGCATAACTTACCCGAGCGACACGAGTTGGCCGAGTTGCACGACTAGTTCTTGCATGTGCCATGCTTGGTGCTTCACTTTCTTCGGCTTCTCCTAGTGGAGTTGAATCCAAACCCAAGTCATCCATATCTCTATCATGATCAAAGTATGCTATGTGAGACTACTCTACCCATTCTAAAGTTGGACTAATATCATCCAACACAATGGGATCTATATCAGGTCTTTTGTTTAGCAACTGGTTGCGTCTTAGCCGGAGGTTGTATTGCAGGAAGACGAGATCATTTAATTGTTTTTGTTCCAAACGATTTCTCTTCTTCGTGTGAATTCGCTCAAAGACAGACCAATTGCGGTCACATCCAGAAGCATTGCAAGTTTGTCTCAACACTCGAACTGCAAACTATTGCAATTGAGGACATTGGCTACCAAATGACTCCAACCAATGTGCTGCAAATACAAAATTGGTTGAGCGAATTAAATTATCACTTTGGCTAGAAAATCAAGTATTTGAAGTTTATAGTTTAAACCACTGAACTTAAAGAAATTTTGGAATTGCTTACCTGGTTGGTCCACCTCTCTTGTGATCTTTTCCATGTTTAAAATTGATCTGGTGATGTATCTCCAGCTGCTCTACCTCATTAGGAACCATGCGCTCCAAGCACTCTTACAATCCATCTTTGATCTCCCCAGTAAAATCATCTCCTAACTGAGCTTTGTAATGATACCTCGGGTTCAGGAAATACCCAACTGCATGTATGGGGCGATGGAGTTGATTGTTCCATTTGTTATCAATGATCTCCCAAATAGGTCCATACTTAGCTACTCTATCCTTGTAGCATGTCCTTATTTGCTCCTTTGCCTGATCCATAGCCTCATAGATGTAACCCATGGCCAATGTTTCTCCATCCACCAATTGCAACACCTTAACAAGGGGCTAGGCAATTTTCACAACCTCCATTGCTTTTTTCCAAAATGTGTTTTCAAAAACTCTTTTTTTACTGTGTTTTCCATCCTGTTTGGAAGCCCATTGACATCCATGCCATTCATCATTGTTAAACATTTTTTTCAAATTCTATGCCCGAGAAATGAGAGATTGCAACATGAGGAAGTTAGTTGCAAATCTCGTGATGGCAGGCCTGACAACCTCCTTCCCCCCGGTGTTTTTCCTCATTAGGTTCAATACCCATGAGTGGTTGTAGATGTATTTTGTGATACACTTGGCATGCTCTACAACGTTCTTGATCCAATCCTGCTTGCCTATGTTCTCAAGTATGAGGTCTATGCAATGTGCAACACATGGGGTCCAAAATATGGTCCTGTATTTGGCTTCTAACACCTTACCAGCAAGAACATAGTTAAAGGCATCCTCTGTAATGACCTGAACAACATTTTCCACCCCCACTTTCCCAACATTGTCATCCAAAAGACCAAATAACAAGTTTGCATCTTTCACCGTATCTGATGGATCAACCAATTTCAAAAACATAGTTCCTTGAGGGCAAGAGACAAGGAAGTTTATGATTATGTTGTTCTTTCCATCAGTACACCCATCTAACATGATGCTACAACCTGTTTTGGCCGATGAATCTTTGAAATTCTTCAAATATTCATCTATGGAGAGAACTTCTTTTTGCAAAAGAGAACCCCTCAAGACATACATACTAGGGGCCTTTGAATCCCTTTCCCGCAGCAATAACATAAGCCCACATAGGTTGGTAATAAGGTGAGCGGGCAACATTGAAGGGTATATTTGCATCATACTACCATCTAGCAATGTATTCAAAAGCAGACGCTTTGTATTGCTTCTTCCAATGGCTATCTAAGGTGAGTTGAATTTGAGTTGGTTGAGAGCCACTAACAGGATTGGGGAAGGGGGAAAATAGCTTTTAATGTTGTTCTTCTTTTTAGGCTTCCTTTCAAGCACAGCCTCATGTGGGGGAGGAACATAACGAAATGGGTCCATAACATTGGTAGAAGGCATAAATGAAGGGACTTCAAATTCAACACTACCACTTGCTCTCATTGCAGCAGCTAGTTGTCTCTTCCTCCTAATTTCAACATTCATGGCCTTTTGCCTAGCCTTCTCTTCTTCAAATTTCTCAAACCGTTCCAACATTTCGAATCTAATATGCCCAATCTCTTCATCCAGTGCATCACATGGGTGAACTTGGCCTCTTATACCATCCAAGTGTGTTCTTTTATGCTAAAAATCGCACCCCCCCCCCCCCCCCTAGTGATGAGCTTCTTGCAATATTTGCAATACATAAAGAAAATATAAAGAAAGAAAGATAAAAGGAAAATGATGGGCTTGGAAAAAGTGCATTGCGGACAAAGGTAACACACACCCTCTACAAAGGCACCCATGAATGAGACATTACGACCCCTAGTATGTCATGAGCCCTATGCCCATTGAGTCTTGACCCCATCCACCTCATACACTTTACATGAATTAGAGAGGGACCTCTTGGAGGCTCTCCTTGACCTAGGGCAAGATCTACCCAATAGGACACCTCGTCAACTCTCCCATACTTAAGCTTGACAAGTCACATAATGTCTTTGAGCTATTAATTGTTTGATATAGTAATCTTTGATGCACATGCTTAGATGGTTTATTTATTGATTAGATCCACTTATCATGATGTTATGACTTGAGATCCTTGGAGGGCATGTTCATTTGTCTTTGCATGACCTAATTGGTGGACAGTTTTGGGAGAACAAGCCTAGCTTGGGATTCCATGGGGCTATAAGCCCACATGTTGGATGCCAGGGGCCCACATGCCAGATGAAAGAGAGACGACTTGGACGGCCTTGATGATGACTTGGACGACCTAGCCCACCCACTGCTTGCCAAATGAGTTGCCCAGGAGGGGCAAAACGTCCCACTTTTGAGCATGATGTCATGATATTGAGGGCTAGGGCTTGGTGGTGAGGTGCCACTCATTTGCACTTGGACGTTTTGAGGAGAAGAGGGTCTTCACCTTGATGAGATTACCTAGATGCTTGTCACATGGCCTTGGGAGGCCCTTCCATGCTTCTCCAACACCAATGACCTCCTTAAAGTGGCAAAACGTCCCCTAAAGGAGTGACGTCATCCTAGATTAGGGTTTAGATTGTGCAAAAGATGAAATTTTAAGTGAATTGTTTAATATTATTGTGTTAAGGGGGCAAGATTAGGGTTGTTAACCCCTAATCTTGTGTTTTACTCCTTATTTTGTGGACAAGCTATATTAGCAAATTTTTGTATAAATAGAGATCATAAGATCTCATTTTGAATCATGACTCTCCCTCTTGTGAGAGGCTTGGTCTGAAATTTTTGGCCCCTTTAGCTCGTTTACTTCTTGTGCACGTGTCTTATGGCTCTTTTATGAATGGTTGATGGAGGAAGGCCTAGCGCTAGCTTGGTATGATGCTTTCTAGCTCTTGTGGTGAATTGTGTTAGCATTTCTTTTGATCTTGGTATGGTTTTTACTCTCTTGCTATCATTTTATTCAAGTCAAGTATTGTTATGCTAGGAGCTAGGTGGGAAGTATAAGGTCATACACCCCCACCATAGCCTTCATCATTTTTGTTTGTTTCATCTCATTGATTAAGGGTTTGCTAAGAGAAGTATAATGGCATACACCCTCTTAGCTTAAACCCTAGCTTAGAGAAACTTGCCTTGGGGAGTAAAAGGGCTTACACCCCCAAGGAGGTAGCTTCTCTAAGCTTCTTGTGATTCCATTAACCCAATAGTAAAGGCATTAGTCATTGATTTGTTGCATTGGAGAAATAAAATATTGCATTGCGAAACGTTATTTTCAGTCATTTTTACTTCTTGCAAAGTGGATTGTTTTCCTTGTGCCTTGGGCACCTCACAGCCACTAGGGCGTCCCCATCTAGGGGCTACTTATTGCTGCTGTTACAAAATTGCATCTTCAGCCATTAAGGCTGCAGAAACCCTAACATACTTGCTTTAATAACTCTCTTATCAACCATTGATTTTTGCTCAAAGTTTGCACATTTACTCTCCTTGTCCTAGCACGCTTTTTGGCAAAGTTTGAGGGGATTTCAGTGGCTGATTTTCTTGCTGTAATACATTGAATGTTACAGCCATAAGGCTGATATAATCTGCTGCAGACAAGTGTTTACAATAGCCTTATCTTTTATGCTAAGAATACTGGTTTTTCACCTTGAGTTTAGCTAGTCATTTACTAGTTTTTCTCTTGCATTTTCTGCTTGATCTCTAGCACTTATTGAGCAGCTTATAGTATCATTTATTTCCCGATATATATTGTTACCTACTGCTGCAAATTAGGGACAACAATCTTAACTTGCTGATCCAACTAACATATAACGTTGCAAAGTGTCTTTTCTTGTGTCTCGGGCAGGTACAATCATCCGAAAAAGCTCTATACCTGTGGGGAAACCATTACTTAACTTAACTTGCAAGGCATCTCTCCCTATCTTCCTTTCCATTTAGACTTGACCTCTAGGGGATTCATTTTTAGTTCACTCCATCTTCGTCTCAATCCCCCTAGGGTCACTGAGATCGCCTCCCTAGAGTGACCTAGGCACCCTTGAAGTGCGAGATCTACATCGAGGTGATATTGGGTTTAGGATTCCCAAGTTGTAGCACTTGTTCCGTGGTTTGGTCGGGCTTTTCCCAACCTACAACTTGCGCTATAACAGTCTATAAGATCACAAACTTGATGGGGAAAAGGGTCTATATAACAACGACTTTCAAGCAACACTAAGGGTGGCCCCTACCTAAATATTATCTACAAATGCAAAGAAGTTGGTGGTGTTAAATGCATAATGTTTTCCGCTTGGTATCTTTCCTTCACAGAGTCAGCTTTTTCAGAGACACTACCATCGAGAGAGAGAGGTACCCCTACCTTATTCTTTTCTCCTAGAAGGCTCTTGCTTCAGCTTGGTTCTCAAAGGCATCTCAACTTCTCCAATCGATGACTATCTCCCAAGAGTGCCTTCCCTCCTTCAGTTTCTCCCTTGATTCACCGCGCCATCTCTTGCCGACTAGACATGTACTAAATTAGGCTATTAGAGAGGACATCTACAGACTGTACATTCAGGTCAGTTGGACCTTGCCTTCGACAAGTGTGGGCTTGAATATGTCCTTCTATCTACAACACTATTTAGAGCTGGGAGATGGCATTGTCGTCCGCCCCCCTTATACATGCAGGCATTGGATGCACTCACATAGGATTTCTTTGGGACAACTCTAGGTCAGATCTCATCGACTCCGGATTGAGACGGACCACCATATACCATAGTCTAATAGGATCTGACGGATGTGCCACTTACAAGAGATGAAGACATAAATGCACCTCATCTTTAGGTGCCCCATATACTATGAGATCAGAAGACTCTACCATTGCCTCTATAAGGACTTTGGGGGTTCACTGTCTACTTTTTTATGGTACTAGGACCAACAATGCCTAGCCCTCTTCATTAGGGAGATCTTTAGCCATAGATTCCAGTTTCTGCATGCCGTGCCCTACCTTGGGATGACCAGGACGATCATCTCATACTTTCATGTTGATCCATAAGATCAGAGCAACAAGCGATGGGTAGAGTCCTAGAGTGCACCAGACGGTCTATTGGTGAGCACTCGTGTTTCTCCTCAACCTCCCCCTTTGGGAGATAGATCGTTATCATCGAGACCAGTTTGGAGGTGCCAAACTATACATCAACCCATACATCCTCGTAGAGTTAGAGGGATTAGCTCCAAACAGATCCAGAGCAGGGTGCCTCCTGTCCGTCAGACTACCTCCCAGATTCAGATTAGTTGCCAGAGATCTATCCAGAGTTTCTTTCTTTCGGCCTCGGATGCTAGGAGTATCCCCCCCAGGATCATACAGTCGGTGACATGAAACTGGGGTGACATTGATACCAAACTTGATTTTGTTCTAGGCCACTCCATTAAGGTCAATTTTACAATTTTGGATCTATTGAACTTGATTGCATCAAAGGTGAAAAGATGCATTTATGAAGGCTTGAATCCGAAGTGAATATTAACTTGGTGAATGTGTTGTTAGTCTCATAATCTATTACTTAATGCATTTAATAATCATAATTGCAGAAATAAAAATATGCACAAGAAAACATGAGACAAGAGATCACTGAGTTGTTAACGGAGTTCACCAGAACCTTCTAGCTATGTTTCCGGTCTCATAAAATCCATGAACCGCTTCATTCTCTTCTTCAAAGATACTCTCCTTTACAATGCAAAGGGATGAATTCCCACATGAACAAGTGGCACCAAAATTCCCACAATAGGTGGCAGTGTCGAAGAGATGCTCTCATGCATAATGCAAAGAGCTAGATTCTCACAAGCATGTGGCCATGTCTCTCCTACAAAGAGATGATCTCCTCTGACAGTACAAGGCTAGATCTATCACAATCATGTGGCAATGTCTCTCCTACAAAGAGACGATCTCCTCTAATAAAGGCTGGTCTCTCACAAGCATGTGGCATCAAATGGACTCTCTAATTAGCTCCATAAAGGGATCCATAAAGGATGATTCCCCCAAAGGGGGTTTTTTAACCCAAATATTACATGAGGAGTTTATATAGTTTCCTTAACTCCATAACTCAAGGAGACAAGATCCATAAATTTAGGATCTAATAACCACTAAAGGACACAAATGAAAAAGCATCTCAACCAACTCATGAGACTCTTAACATCCTCCTTGAGAGTAGGAAACCATTTATGATAAAGCGAGGAAGAGTCCAAACCAACTCATGAGATCCTTAACTTCCTCCTTGAGACTAGGAAACTAATTTCTCCTTAAAATTATGAAACTAATTTGTGAGTTGGATTCTCTCACAAAATTAATTTCCCATTTTCACAATTAAATGAATAATATGTGAGATTCCCAAAATCACTTCAAGCATTAATCATTTTTCCAATTTGCATGAATAATACATGGGTTTCTCACTCTTAAAGTATTAATCATTTTTACATTTAAAATAAATCATTCATGAGTATTAATTATTATTTGCCACCTACCATCAATTAGTATTTTAATGATCTTCTCCATGGTGTGCAAAGTGTTGATGTTTTGGTAGTAGCGAGAGCTATTCCCTCATGGACAACCTTTATTAGAGAAGATGAAGATTCCATAAGTCAAAGGAAGACCATTGAACAATGGAAGAACACCCCAGAAGAGAAGTTTGTGTTGAAATAATGTAACTGCGAAGAGCATTCTTATTATTATTTTGTTATTGGATTAAATCCCCATTGAGGATTAATCATGTCGATAATTGTATAAGGACCAAATCCCCTTTTGCGGATTGGTCATCGGACAATTACAAAGTGCAGAATAAGAAGTCGGCCCCAGCAGTTATAATGGAAGACCCATAATTAATTAAAGGTGGGTTTACTCACCCAGAGTGAGAGGTCGGCCCTGCCAGATGGTGACCTTTCACACATGCCAGGTTGATATAAATAAGAGGCTAGCGCCTCACTTCTTACACACAACTCACTTGCTCATTCTCTTATGAGGCAAGCTGAAATTACCAGTTGGAGAGAGGGAGAAGAGTGGCGCATCTCTTGGGGAGGATTGTCTATATTGGTTTGAGTTATCTCTTGAACATTGTATAAGCTATTTATGATAAGGAAGTTTNTGTTGGGTTTTCTTCCCCTAGAGGGTTTCCCAGGATAAATGTTGTGTCTCTTGTGAATGTGTATTTCTCAGTGATCTTGTTCTTATGATGCTCTTATCTATTGAAATGCAAAGAACTATAATAATGGCATAAACATTAACAGTCTGTGCCCAAGAAAAGTTAAACGAGAGATAAAATTTCCCAGAGAAGAAGTCGGTCCTAGCTAAAGTGACTTGAAGACTATAAATAAAGGTGATGCCTTGCTCATTTGTCCCTCACTCAATCAACTATCCCACTCAAGAAGAAGGCGCAAGTCTAAGGCAAGAAGAGGACGTAGCTACTGCTACAACTGGGGTTGTCTTGGTTATTCTCGGTGATTTCTCTTGTGCACATCTCTGGGAAGAGGTGCGATGGTTTTGTATGGTGGTGTTGCTGCAACTTTTTGGTGCACTACCCTTATCTAGTGCGCTAGTGTTGTATCAGGGTTTCTTCCCTATTAGTTTGTTCTTGTGAAGAAGAGCTTGTTCATGGTTTGAATGTATTATCAGAAGGAATCTATCTAAGAAAGGTTTGCTGGGTTTTTCCCCGGGTTTGGGGTTTCCCAAGATAATTCTTCGTGTCTTCTTGTGCTTGTTTATGCTGCTCATATTCTCCGTATATGATATATATGTAAAAGAAGATTTAAAATACACTGGTAAATATATTGCTCTATAAAATTAAAGAAAATCTAACATGGTATCAGCGCTGGTTACCTTTAGAACAGTCTAACCATTGGAAGGAAGATCTTAAGATTTGCAACTACATAGTAATTTTTTCAAGCTCGTTGAGCACTCTTTTCAAAGTTGTTGGGACTTTCCCCAGCTCAGAGAAACTCCCCTAACCCTAGCGCACTCACAGCTCCTCTCAGATTGCAGTTTGGTGAAGTTTGAAATTTTTGAAATTTTTACAAATCTAGGGTTCCTACCAGCGAAAATGATTACCAGTATGAGAGTAGAGGATAGGCTGGATGTAGTAGATAACTTTAGATCGTGGAAGCATAGAATACTCCTTATTCTAGAAGAGAATGAGTTGTTGGATCATGTCAAGCAAGCCCTTCCAGAACCAAAAGCGGAAGACACCAAGGCAAAGTTCAAGAAGAATGAAATCAAGGCCAATTGGATCTTGACAGATTCAATCAAGGTCCACTTGATACCCAATGTATCAGAATTGAAGACACCTAAGGAAATGTTTGATGCCTTAACCAGATTATATGAAAGCAAGAACACCAACAAGAAGCTAACCCTAAGGCATCAACTCAGAAACGTGACGATGAATAAGTCAGAAACAATTTCCAATTACTTCATGAGAATTTCCCAGATCAAGGATCAATTAGCATCTATTGGAGATTCGGTGGACAATGCAGAACTTTTGACCACTACTCTTAATAAATTTCCTTCTTCTTGGGACCCATTTGTTCAAGGAATTTGCGCAAGAAGTAAACGACCCAAATTTTACAAGCTATGGACAGACTGTACTCAAGAAGAATCCAGATTGTTATCCAAATCGCAAAAGACCAATGATGAAGAGAACCAATCTCTTGTTGCTCATGTGAGGTAAAGGAAAGAAAGAAGAAATACCAGTCCAAAGAAAACTAGAAGATTAGTTCTAGACCACAAAAAGGGTGTATCTAAAATTAGATGCTTCACTTGCAATAAGTTGGGACATTTTGCCTATCAATGTCCTCAAGGCAAAGGGAAGAGAAAGCATCATGTACATGTAGCAGATATGGAAGAGTCCACATTGCAGAAGAAGACAAAGGAATCAAAAGATGAAGTATATGTCTTTGGGTCTTCTCTCACAGGTACTATCACTCAAGGAAGTGATATTTGGCTAGCAGATAGTGGTGGTTCCAAGCACATGACCGGGCTCAGAAGTTCTCTTACAAATTTGATAGAGAAGAATTCATCCCTTTAGGTGGAACTTGGGGATGATTCCAGGCATGCAATCAAAGGAGTAGGAGAAGCCTCCTACCAACTTGATTCAGGTAATTCTATCTCAATAAAATATGTTTTGTTTGTACAAGGCTTAAAGAAGAATCTTCTTTCTATTTCTGGTTTAGAAGATAAAGACTTTAGTGTGGCGTTTGTGGATGGCCAAGTTCTTCTATGGCCTAAGAGTTCAAGTATAGACTCAACTACGGTGATTGGTGTCTGAGAAGGAGGTTTGTATAAATTGAAGGGACACCTAGAACAAGCCCTTGTACATAACAGTGTTAGCACCAGTGAGCTATGGCATCGAAGACTTGCCCACATAAATTATAGAGCCTTACCAGTTTTGAGCAAGATGGTCACAGGTCTACCAGATATGCAGGTAGAGCATGATGGAGTATGCAAAGGGCACACACTTGGCAAAAATACCAAGGGAATCTTTCCCAGCAGTGACAATAGATCCAAAGGGATCTTGGACATCATATATTCAGATGTATGTGGACATATGACGGTGCCATCTCTAGGTAACTTTTTGTACTATGTCATTTTTATTGATGATTACTCATGTAATACATGGATCTATTTCTTGAAAACAAAAGATATAGTTTTTACCAAGTTTCAAGAATTCAAGGCTTTAGTAGAAAAGCTTTCTGGAAACATGATTAAAATCTTGAGGTCAGATAATGGAGGTGAATACACCTCAAATGAGTTTAAAGACTTTTGCAGAGAAGCCAGAATTAAGAGGGAACTAACAACTCCCTACAACCCCCAACAGAATGGGGTTGCAGAAAGAAAGAACAGATCGATTGTAGAAGCAACTAAAGCAGTGATCCATGAGAAAAACCTACCGATGCACCTATGGGCAGAAGCAACTAGTACAGTCGTATATGTCTAGAACAAAAGTCTTCATAAGATTTTGGGGAACAAGACACCAGAAGAAGTATTCACCCGAAAGAAGCCAGAAGTCAGACACTTGAGAATATTTGGCTGTCCAATGTACATTCATGTTCCTAAGGAAACAAGAACAAAGTTGGAGCCTTAAGGAAAAAAGGGCACCTTCCTTGGATACAATGAGACTTCGAAGGCTTACATAATATATATCCCTGGATAGAGACAGGTTGAGATTAGCATAGATGTTACATTTGATGAAGAAGCATCCTTAAGGAAATCTAGAGAGTCTCACATGGATGAGGACAGAGAGGAGCAAGAGGCTCCAAGGGATGCAATAATCGTTGACTCTACTCCAGAAGAACACATTCCAGAAAATTAGAATGAGATAGTAGAGTCAAAGATACCCGTAGATCCACCTAGAGAAGTTACAACTACCAGGAAGAGACCAACATGGCTTCAGAACACTTTGCAGGAAGCTGAAGGACATGCAACTCCCAGAGGCTCTTTTAGAGAGAGATGGAGACCACACAAGTTTTCCAGCTATGTGGCGTTGATGAGTAAAATCATTGATTCAGAACCTTCCACTTTTGGGGAAGCTGCTAAGCAACAGGTGTGGAAGGATGCCATGATGGAAGAGTAACAATCCATCAAAAAGAATGATGTGTGGGAAGTGGTTCCAAGACTAGAAGGGAAGTTAGTGTTGACTTCCAAGTGGATCTACAAGATCAAGCATGTTGCAGACGATAGCTGAGAGAAGTACAAAGCGAGGGGGGTTAGGTTTTATGGTGCTGCAATGGCAGGGCCACCAAATCAAAACCCTAAGGGGAGGAGGCTCATTCCGGTGTAGCTAGAGCTAGGCCTCATGCTCCTCCCTCTTTCCTTAAGACTCTTTGGCAAAAACGGCTAGCTATAAAACATAAATCTA
>ML807306.1:35544-51697 GCA_009831015.1 Picea engelmannii
CGTTACCCACTGGTATCTTCGCAGAAATGATAAGGTTGGCTCGTGATGAGACCCCCTTTCCTTTGGCCATGCAACCAAAGGTCACTGCCCTGGCTTGGTGACCAGATAGTGGCAATGTCATACTGCTAAATACCTATGAACATGATGGGCCGGCTCGTCATGAGACCTCCCATCCTGTTGGTTAGGTCTTGCATTTATTTTATATTTTATCATTTTTTTAGGGTCCCTTAGTTTCTTATCGAGAGGCTTTTTATTGCCTTCTTGGGGATCCCTTGGGCGAAGCATCTCTAGGTTTTATTTCCTATGGATTTTATCTTTTACCAGCTGCTTTTACCCCCTGGGCCTTTAGCCCCTTCTTCCCATAAGACAAGATGTAACCCTGAGAGGTCATCCTAATGGCCAGACTAGGGGAATGGGATGGATGAGCGGGGTATAAGATGTAAATGTGATAAGATGGTGGGAGCGGACGATGGCTTTGAAAATCCCCCTTGGTGGCTAACCAAGACCCATGAATACCAGCTTACTAAGTCACCCAATCAATCACCGCAACGATGGTCAAGTGTATTAGTGTAAGATCCAAGCAGTCATCGGAAATGAAAGGAACCTAATGCATATATAAGAAGGTTATAGCGATCAAATATGACACATACCATGATACCTCGGACCAATTACCTCATGGAGCAAGAGTCCTCTCTGATGCAAGCCCAGGCCGGTGGTGATGGATGCTGCTACTGCTGATAGGACAAGTCTGGCTGAGAAGAAGAAAGATGGGCCCTCCAGGGCCATGCTCAAGTCACTCCTGCTCTTGGTACTCCATGTCTAGGACCATGTGGGCCTCGAGACATGATATCCTAGTTATCCCTAGATATCGGGGATAACAGAGACTATGGTGATAGCTTTGCTACTAGATTCGTAGTCGTGAGACTATGGCAGTGGCCTTGGGGATACTAGATGCTTGCATCGTAGTCATAAGAGTAGGTGGTAGTCTTGGGACTACTAGAAGAAAACATCTTGGAATAATACCTCCCTAGCTAAGAGGGAGTATTGATGTTTTGCTAGCAGCGAGAGGTATTCCCTCCTGGACAACCTTTCTTAAACAAGAAGAAGATTCTAGAAGTCAAAGGAAGACCATTGAATAGTGGAAGAACACCCTAGAAGAGAAGTCGACCCACAAGAAAAGAAAAGGGGAAATAGAATTTCCCAGAGAAAAAGTCAGTCCCAACTAAAGTGACTTGAAGACTATTAATAAAGGTGATGCCTTGCTCATTTGTCTCTCACTCACTCAACTATCCCACTTAAGATGAAGGTGCAATTCTGAGGCAAGAAGAAGACGCAACTGCTACATCAACTAGGGTTGTCTTGGTTAATCTTGGTTATTTCTCTTGTGTGCTATCTCTGGGAAGAGGTGAGCTGGTTTTGTATGGTGTTGTTGTTGTAGTTGTTTGGTGCACTACCCTTATCTAGTGTGCTAGTCTTGTATCAGGGTTTCTTCATTATCAATCTGCTCTTGTGAAGAAGAGCTTGTTCATGGTTTGAATGTATTATAAGAAGAAATCTATCTTCAGAAGGAATCTATCTAAGAAAGGTTGGCTGGGTTTTTCCTCGAGTTTGGGGTTTCCTAGGATAATTCTTTGTGTCTTCTTATGCTTGTTTATGCTGCTCATATTCTCTGTATATGATATATGTAAAAGAAGATCTAAAATACACTGGTAAATCTATTGCTTTGTAAATTAAATAAAATCTATCACAAAGTAATGATTCCTTGTGTGGAGATCCTCCTGGATTAGTCGAACCCCTCGGTACATCCTGAGGACTCCGATAGAAAGCCATTTCCCAATTCGCCCCCCTTGCCCTCGACCATCAAACCGGGGAGACCTTGACAACCTGTTAACCCTTGGATTTTTACCCTTGAAAATATTGAGGGTTAAGAGCCAACATGCATTATTTTGGCTGCCATTATGAGATTCTCCCAGAGTTTAGCACTTGTATTGAGTCAGAGGGTGGTTCCCATCAGAGACAAGTACATGGTCGATACATGGTTGTTTTTGTTTCAGAGTCAGAGGTAGCTTGGTTTCCTATGCTTTTGAGAGAGATGTTTACATACAACACGTGTCCCTAGTTTTAAGGAGACATGGTTTGAGAGACTCAGTTGACAATTTTGAGAATTTTTTAGCATATATGGCCTTGCATGATTCTAGGCTTGATGACACTTTTCTGGGTGACATGCAAGAACTTTCTATTTTTAACAGGTTGAGCACCAGGGCTAGCATGTCGATTTTGATTGCAAATTCAGATTCCTTATGGAAAATTGAATCCAATGAGTATAATATCATAGACATGCGGGGGCTTTCTATTTTTAGTAGTCACATGGTGGTGGTCTCCTAGTCATCCCGAGCATTTTTTGAGAGTTTGGGTAGTTTCGACAAGTTTTAAATTTTCGGGACTGGATGGCTATATTTGGAAATTTCTATTTTTAGCAGTCATCATCATCTCCAATAGTGACAAGTGGCAAGCTCAGATTTCAACATGTGGCAGAGTTTCAGTGTGATGTGGCATCTACATGGTATCATTGGACCAATGGTGCATTTTCCAATGGATTAAATGAGAATTAATTAAGCTAAAGAGGTGGTGCATGGGTGAGGTGGCATTTCCCGAGAGAATGTTTAGCCAATCAAGGCTAACTTTTTACACTAATTTATCCTTACTTTACATATTCTCGCTTTCTATGCATCAATTTCTCAGAATTCACCTTAAATAGCTTTTAAACGCATTTTTCCTAAATTTTAGGAAATTTCCTAAAATATAGGGCGAATTTCTTTTTGGCTAATATCTCACACATCCCTTGACCAAATTTAGCTTTTTGACATGCGTTGTGCTATCGTGCAAGTTGTAGGTTGGGCAAAGCCCGACCCAAACCACAAAATGGCGAGAACTAAGGGAACACCTACCCACTGTTACTTGAGGCAAGTATTCCTGCCACTTTAGAGATGAAAGAATCACCTCAAGGGGGGAATCCCGGTGACCCTGGGGGGAAAGAGATGGAAAGTGGAGAGATGAAAGAGTGTCCCCTTATAGGTCGGGATACTAAGTGCGGAAAGGCTTTGGAAAGAGTCTTGATGGTAGCCAATGGTTGCCAAGAGGTATGAGTGCCTGCAAAGGATGATTATACCTGCCCGAGACACACGAAAAACCAAGTATGCATGTAATATGTTAGGTGGAACAACAAGTTAAGCTTGCTATCCCTATTTGCAGCAGTAAACAATAATATATATCAGCAACAAAAAGATAGTAAGAGTTGCAAATGAGATGCTAAAAGTCTAGTAAAATAAGTAAGAGGCAAGCTAACAAATACTAGTTCAACTCAAGAATGAAAGAGCAAGACTCTAGCATGGAAAAAGGCTGAAAGAAAAGTATTGCATAGATGTGATTTGCAGCCTTATGTCTGTAGCATCTAAGTTGTTACAGCCAAGAAATCAACCATCAAAACTTGCCAACAATCCACCCAAAAAGTGCGCTAGCCTTAGTAGATTATAGGGGTAAACTTTTAGCAATTTTAGACAGTTGAGTAGTGAGTTATAAACGAAAATGTGTTAGGTTTTCTGCAGCCCTAATGGCTGTAGAATAAAAGTTATGACAACAGGTTATGACAACAGCAAGAAGCACTTAGCCAAAGGTGATGCCCTAGTGGCTCAACCAAGCATATAAGGCATAGAATTGATTCCAATTTAGACAACCTCAAAATCTTGAGTTTTCACGTGAACCAATGCAAGATTTTATTTCTCCAATGCAATTATTTCTAGTGCCTTTAGCTATTGGGCTATGGAGTCAAATAAATGAAGAGCTAACAAATGCTATCTCCTTGGGGGTGTAAACCTTTTTACTCCCCAAGGCAAGCAATTGCTAACTAGGAAATACTAGGAGGGTGTAAACCCTTTTACTTATCCTAGTAAAACCTTGTGCAACAAATTAATTCTAGACAAAAATGATAGATAATAGTGGGGTTGTAAATCCTTATACTCCCCAAGAGATCTAGCAAATCAATCTTGTAACCAAGCAAATGAAACATCAACAAGATAAATCCTTACCTAGTCCAAGAAATGACAAGATGAACCGCCTCTTAACAAGATAAATCCACCACAAATGCAATAGAAAAGCTCCAAGAGAGGTAGCACACTACTTCTTCCACCAATAGCATAAAGAAACCAAGATAAGAGCACAAGAGAGAAGAGGTTGCCCAAAGAGGGCACAAATTTCAGCTAGAGATGCTTCTCACAATGGGAGAGCTATGTCCAAATGAGATACAAATGATCTCTATTTAAAGAAAATGTTCTAAACATAGTTTGTCTAGATAATTTAGGGTAAACCGCAAGATAAGGGGTCAACAACCGTAATCTTGCCCCTTTACAAAATAATATTATTTAATTCATGCTTTTGCACATGAAAGAAACCCTAAAACATGATGTCACCCCCCTTTTGGGCAACTTTTGGCACTTTTTAGCAAGTCGTTGCGATTGGAGAAGGGACATTGGGCTTCGAAAAGCCATCTTCCAAGGTGCTAGGACCTCTCTCCACCAAATCAGGGTGCCACTCCTCATCAAAGTGCCAAGTGTCACATCACCACCACATCCTAGCCCATGTATGATGTCAAGCTCCAAGAAGGTGATGTTTTGCCTCTCTCAAGCAAATCGTTTGGGTGGTAGGGGATAGGTTAGGTCCTCCATGATGTCATCTAAGCCTCCAAAGACATGTCTCCGTGATTCGGCATGTGGGCCCTTGGTATCCAACCTGTGGGCTTCAAGCCCCATGGAAGCCCAAGCTAGGCTTGTTCCTCCAAAGATGTCCACCAGTTGCGTCCTGTAAAGACAAATGGATACGCCCTCCAAAGATCTCAAGTCAAAGCATCATGATGAGTGAATCAAATCAATAAAAGAGCCATCTAAGCAAGTACATCCAAACCACATAATCAAATTAAACTAATGCTCAAAGACCCTAGGCATTTTGCCACGTTTAGGTATGGGAGGGTTGACAAAACGACCTATTGGGTGAATCGTTAGTCTAGTTTGGGGGTGTTTCCCGAGGGAACCTCCTTCTAAGTCATGTGGATGAGGTGTCATGGATGAGGGGAAAAATTTTGGGCATGGGGTTCATGACATACAAGTGGATGTAGTGTCTCACTTATGGGTGCCTTTGTAGAGGGTGTGTTGCACCTTCGTTTTCAATGCAACCTTTTTAGAAGCCCATTTATTACCATTATCCTTCTTATCCTTCTTGGGTCTTGCTCCGGAGGCCAACAGATGTGGTGGATACCGTCGTGATCAACTTGGAGCTGTGGTGGTCAGGTAAGTCTCTGTCTATGCAAGTGGACACTGTTGGTCAAACTATCTCTCGGTACTCCATGTCTGCAACCAAAGGGCCTCGAGACATCAATTCCTTCGTTATCCCACAAAATGGGGATAACATGTTGGAAACCTAAAACTATCCTCCATGCATTCCCTTGACTCCATAAAGCCTTGGCGCATGATCTTAACCCTCATTCACTCCCTCTCTTTCCTCAAGTGCACCTCCTTCTCTTCTCTACTTAGGTTTGGCGCATTAATGGAATTAACTCTCCTCTCCTCGCTTGCATGTAGCATCTATCTTTTCCTATACCTATTCCTAGCCATTCTATCTCACATCTATGCCTTAATTATCCTCTCCCTCTCATGCGTAGCTTTCTATTTTGCTATCAGTCAATTTCAAGTGCACCCTCTCTTGCATGCTAAGCGTATATCCCTCTATCCCATGTGCACTTGAAATCTCACACTCACCTCCTATCCTTTGTGCATGCACTTGGTCTATATTTTACTCACCCATCTATTCTTAAACTCTCACACTCATCACATATCCCTCTCTCTCATGCGCAAACCTTCTCATGCTTATTGCTTACATGCCTTAACTCTCTCTTTATTTCCACACATGGGTTTCTCACTTCTCATTCTTATGCGCATGCATCCTTCCACCTCCTCCACTTGGATTTTCTTACCTATGTGCATGTCATCCTCTCACTTCTAGTCTACTCCCATGCGAATATACTTTCCCTTCTTACCTCCCATGCAACCTCTTGCTTTTCCCTTGGGATATGCGCCCTCTAGAGCTATATATTGGATGGATGCCATTGGTTATTGGTAGGATTTTTGCGCCAACAACACATATTCTTTATTTCTTTCCTCTCTCTTTCTTCTCTCTCATTCTATAGGCCAACTACTTTCTCTTGAGCAAGAGTGATCATTGTACCGTTGTGGACTTGTTGATTGTGGTGCGATCAACCCTTTGACAAGTCAATAATAAAGAGGTTTTGTGTTTGTGTCGAACCTTTCTTCTTGTTGGTGTTTTGGTTTATTATTCCAAAATTGATTAAGTAGTTCATTACTATTCGTTGTGATCTAGCTATCTTATGAGTAGTTTTCTCATTCTATTTCTTTCTATTTCTCTTGTGCTAACCCTACGGGATCCCTCCAAGCTAAAGCTATCTATTTTCCCCACGTCTTGGGCGGAATTAACACGTTGTCCAAGACATTACAGCCACTGTTTTTGTCTCTTTTTGGAGAAAATCAGACCTTAGGACAGAAGCAAATCACCCTAGCGACTCCCCCTTGAGGTTGGCAAGCACCAACCCAAACAGAGAGGGGTCTAGCCCGTGACAATTTGGGGCTTTGGTCCTTTAATTAGTCGCTTTTCCATCACTGTTTTTTATGCTATATCAACTTAATTGGAGGGTGAAAAAGTGTGCTAACACAACCTCATCGTCAAAACTCTCTCTGACTGTCTTTCTCTCTCGATAAACTTTTGAGTTGGACATACTTATATTTTGGATCACCATACTTTTGACATGGTTATATGCATTCCGAGGCTGCACTATTGTAGGTTTTTTTCTTTATGTTATTTTCCGCATTATCTAGGAGTTGCGTTTGCACTCCCACATTGTACTCATACTTGTTGTATTCTTCAGTCCCATTGACCTACTTTTGTTGTCATTCGTTGGAAATTAATAAAATTATCTTATCTTATCTTATCATCTTCAAAGTAAGCAACACAAAAGGAAATAAAAAATAGAGAGAAAATATTTACCTTTAAGCTTTCCAATGTAGCAACCGTGCTCTTCTATGGCCCGTGTGTTGACTTTGGCATGCACAAACCTACAAAAAATAGGTTCCAATTGTTGGAATTTAAAATTTTCTAGTTACACAATTACAATTACTTAATCCAATAGCAACTGTAGTAGGATCACTAAAAGATAGACAATCACAAATGCAATAGAACACAAATATTATCCTGGGAAACCCTCGTGGGGGAGAAAACCCAACAACCAAAATCCTCAATATAGATTCCTTCAACCAGTACAATGATGCGCTATAGCTCTCCAAGAAAGACCAAGACCAAAACACCAAAAGAATCAATCTCCAAGACTTGTGCGCTAAACCTTCTTATGTGCTCCCAGATGCACAAGAGAAGTGTGTGAGTGTGTGTCCAAATGGGAGGGACCTATCCTCTATTTATACACAACAATGTCTCTTGACCTAACTAACCCATAAAACAAGGCCAACTAGCCACAATGGGGCTTTTTACAATTACAAGTAAAATACTAATAATATAATAATTTTTGTTGAGCCGACTTGTACAATATAATTATAATAATCTTTTAAAGGTTTGACTAAAACAAATATACGAGAATATCTTCTGTAGTTACACCAAAAATATTAACACTCCCTCTTAACTAGGAAGGTATTCTTTCCAGACACAGACTCCAATTTTGATACCACACAAGCTCACATCCATTTAGTGTTGACCATGCGAATCTATACATCCTCAGATATCCATAGTGCACCATGACTTCACCCCATGCAACTAAGGTCTGTGGGTAGCTCTCAAATGCTACAACATGTCCCCAGGACATCCACTCCCTGCGATGCATCGGTACCTGATCATGTGCACTTCTGTCTCAGTGCCAACCCTTTTTCATGCTGGATGAGACCCACCAGACTCAGTGCCAACCCTTTTTCATGATGGATGAGATTTTTCCATACTTAGTGCCAACCCTTTTTCATGCTGGATGAGTTCCACTTCTCACTCCCTCTGAAGAGGGACCACAACAAACTTGTCCCTGAAGTACTTGAACTTCGTCCTCGACAATGACTTGGTGAACAAATCTGCAACCTGATTCTCGGTAGTCACGAATTGGAGCCTCACTGCTACCCTTTGTACCATATCCTTGATATAGTAGTATCTGATCTCTACATGCTTCGACCTGTCATGGAACATCGGGTTCTCTGACAACTTCATGCAACTCTAGTTGTCAAAACAAATGCAGGTTTCCTCCAATCCAAGACCAAATAACCCAGACAACAGCGTCTGAAGCTATATTGCTTCTCTGCTCGTTGCACATTTTTCCACATACTCATCTTTAGCCGTACTGAGTGCCACACATGACTGCTTCTGTTGCTCCACGAGACCATACTGAAGCTAAGACTAAAACAATATCCAGAAGTGCTCTTTCGGTCAGGAATACTGTCGACCCAATCTGAATCTGAGTATCCATACAATCCAAACTCATGGTTAGACCTATACTAGAGACCATGATCTAGAGTACCCTTAAGGTGCCTCAACACATGTTTTGCTGCAACCAAATGAACCTGTTTGGGCTGCTCCAAATGTTGACTAAGGGTGTTCATAGCAAAACATATATTCAGTCTTGTGTTCGTCAATTACATCAACGAGCCCACTATTTGCCTGTATAAGGTAGAATCCACAATCTCTGAAGTTGTATCCTACAACAACTTAAGATTTGATACCATCGGGGTAACCATCGCCTTACAGTCCAACATCTCGAACCTCTTCAAGATTTTCACAACATACTTTCCTTGATTTAGGAAAATCCCATCCGATCTCTGCCAAACTTCTAGTCCCAAGAAGTAGTGCATCATTTCTAAATCTTTCTTCTCGAATTCTGCAACCAATTTTCTCTTACATTCAATGATGAGCTTTTCCGCACCTGTTAGAAACAGGTCATCTGCGTACAACAGTAGAATCACTGGTTCACCATCCTCAACCTTAAGGTAAAGGTTAGGATCTGCACTACTCTTTGTAAAACCCAAGCTCATCAGAAAATTGTCAATCCTACCATACCATGCTCTAGGTCCCTGCTTCAATCCATATAAATCCTTCTTTAATATGCACACATGAGTCTCCCTGTCATGTGTCTTAAATCCAAGTGGTTGCTCCACATAAACTTCCTCTTTTATTTCACCATTCAAGAAGGCTGTCTTTACATGCATTTGGTGCACCTTCCATTTCATCATAGCGACCAATAAAAGTATAGTCCCGATCGAGGTATATCTTACTACGGGAGCAAAAGTTTCTTCATAGTCAATCCCTTCCTTATGATAGAAACCTTGGGCCACAAATCTTGCCTTATATTTTTCAATACTGCCATCACCTGCGTGTTTCGTCTTGTAGATCCATTTCGAACTCACCACAAATTTTTCTTTTGGTCTGGGAACCACATCCCAGACATCATTATGCATAATGGACTGGTATTCCTTTGCCATGGCATCTTTCCATACTTTATTTTTTGCAGCGTCTTCATAACTGGAAGGTTCTGCATCCATTATGTCACACAAGCATGCCACATAGCTGGAATACGGCTTCGGCTTCTTACTTTCCCTGAAAGATTTCTCTGGGGCACCAATTCTTTCTACATCTCTAATAAGCTCTTGTGCCCAAGTTGGTCTTCTCTTGCGAGAAGGTATCTCGGCTAGTTTTTGAGGTTCTACCATGTCATGATCCTCTGGAATGACTTCCTCGGGTTCAACTGCCTCTGGAACTTTAGGAATTCATTCTCTTCTTCATGTGCCTCTTCTCCACGGATTTGTTCAGATTTACTGAAAGCTGCATTCTCATCGAAGGTTACATCTCGGTTGATCTCCACTTTCCGGTGACCGGTAATGTATATCTTGTAAGCCTTCGATGTGTCACTGTAACAAACAAATATGCCCTTCGTCCGGAAGGGTCCAACTTTGTCCTCTTTTCCTTGGGGACGTGAACAAATACAGGGCAGCCAAATATTATGAAATGGTTGACTTCTAGCTTCTCTCCTAAAAACATTTCCTTGGGTGTCTTGTTTTCAAACACCTTGTGGGGACTTTTATTCTACACGTACACTGTCGTCTTCGTTGCTTCTGCCTACAGATGCATAGGAAGATCTTGATCATGGATCATGGCCTTTATTGCTTCCATGATTGTTCGGTTCTTCCTTTCAGCTATTCCATTCTGCTGAGGGTTATAGGGAGTAGAAATCTCCCTCTTAATCCCAACTTCCTTGCAATACTCCTTGAATTCTTCTGAGGTGAATTCACCTCCATTGTCTAATCGCAAGGTCTTTATCTTCCGCTCTGTCAAGTTTTCTACCAGAGCCTTGAACTCTTTGAATTTGCCAAAAGCTTCATTCTTTGCCTTTAACAAATAAATCAAATTTTTACGTGAGTAATCATCAATGAAAGATACATAATATACATACCCACTTAGTGAAGTTGTCGACATCGGTCCACATACATCTGAATGCACGATGTCCAAAACTCCTTTGGCTCTGCTATCGCTATAATTGGGAAAGGAGTACTTCACGTTCTTGCCTTGTGCACATGTTTTGCACACACCATCTAGTTCTGCTTGGATTTTTGGAAGACCTGTCACCATTTTGCTCACAACCAGAAGAGATTTGTAGTGTAGGTGAGCAAATATCCTATGCCATAGTTCACTAGGATTCACAATATCATGAACTATTGCAGAGTCTGAATGTTCTTTTTGCTCTCACCATGTCCTTCTTATATTTTGCCTTAGCTTCATCTCCTTGAGGTTCTTGAACCTCTTCTATAATGAACTTATCCAATTCATGTTCTTCAAGAAGGAGGGTTACTTTGTACTTCCAGGCCCCGAAGTTATCAGCTCCGTCTAGCTTCTCATCGATCTTTGTTCCGGTAGTCATCCTGCCTTCTGATGATCTTGGTTTGTCTGACAACTGTCCCTAGACTGAAAACGACTCCCTTTTAGGCTTCTAGATCTGCAACTGGCTTCTATTCAGGCCTGCTCTGATACCATGTTGGAATTTTAAATTTTCTAGTTACACAATTACAATTACTTAGTGCAATAGCAACTGTAGTAAGATCACTGAAAGATAGACAATCACAGATACAATAGAACACAAAGATTATCCTGGGAAACCCTCGTGGGGGAGAAAACCTAGCAACCAAAATCCTTAATATAGATTCCTTCAACCAGTGCAATGATGTGCTATAGCTCTCCAAGAAAGACCAAGACCAAAACATCAAAAGAGCTAGTCTCCAAGACTTGTGTGCTAGACCTTCTTATGCACTCCAAGATGCATAAGAGAAGTGTGTGAGTGTGTTTCCAAATGAGAGGAATCTATCATCTATTTATACATAACAATGTTTCTTGAAGAGACATGACCCTTGACCTATCTAACCCATAAAACAGGGCCGACTAGCCACGATGGGGATTTTTACAATTATAAATAAATTACTAATAATATAATAATTTATGTTGAGCCGACTTGTACAATATAGTTATAATAATCTTTTAAAGGTTTGACTAAAACAAATATACAAGAATATCTTTTGTAGTTACACCAAAAATATTAACACCAATGGTGCACGTAGAACAATACTTGCCTCAACAAAGACACAAGGAACTCACAAAAGCTTGAGCAAGAGAATAGACAAATTTTATTCCAAGACTTTCCAACAACTTCACAATGAGGAGTCTCTTATTTATAGATCAAGAGCTCAACAACCTCCATAATAAAATAGCATTATATCTCTAACTAATTTACTATATCTATGCTCAAAATAGTAATATCCTTCCACTAACTAGAGAGGATCCAGTCAACAACAATAATATGGTGGACTAATGCCACATGCACATTAAAATAGAATAGATGGCTCAACAAAGTGGATGCCCTCCTCAAAAGAGCAATAGACACTGTCAAATCAGCAACAAATCCCCTCTTCAATGGGGAACGACCTAGTCAAGATGCAATAACAACACCAAAATCTGCTCTAACAACCTCCACAGGTGTGGATATGGGCCAAAGGAGAGGGCCTTCTCCTCAAAATAGCAATAAGAACCTCAACCACCTCACAGATGTGCCAAGAAAAGAGGTCGCTCTCACATAAATGCTCCACGTCTTCCATAAATGATGCCAAGTGGATGAATAAAAGGCACGCGTGGTTCAAGATGACGTGTCCAAGGTCTAAGAAGCAAGTCGACCTCATGAAAAAGGTGGAAAGCCCAAATGTGTGGTTGAAGATGATGTAGAACCTCTGTGACAAAGCCCAATGCAGATATCACAATGCCCAAGGCAGTCTCAATGCACAAGGTACAGTGTCACAATGTCCAAGGTGAAGAAAAATGAGGTTCTAAAGGTTGCTTAACAGGTCTGTCTTTGACCTCTGTTTTAGGACAGTTTAAAAGATACCCACAGATCTGATTTGGTACTGTTTGAAAGGCTGCTAACAGGTCTGAAATCTTGGTACTGTTGACTGTCATAACTGATCTGAATCTCACTGTTATAATGTTGCCTTTAGAGCTTTGGTTTCAGGCTCATTTAATGCAAATGTTCAAGGTTAATCTAATGATAAATTTGTTATCCAAATTTCCTTATCTAACAGCCATTAAAACGTGAAATACACCTCTAGATCTTATACACTTTAATGCTGATAAAGAAATAAGCAAACCACAAGAATTGTACACAAGTATTTTTGGTCAACATGACCCTGGAAAAACCCCCATGGGGAAAACCAGTAGAATAGAAAATTTATTATGGAGTGAAAGGAAAAATAACAGCAAAGGTAACAAGCCAACTTAGTTGTAGTTAGCTGCCCAATTTACCATGAAACAAATGCCAGGAATGCCTTGAAGTGTGTGCCCTTTTTCCTTGGCGTTGCGCTCTTCTTGGGAGCTTCCCTCTCCTTGAAAGTGTGCCCTCTTTCCTCTTAGCAAATGCACCCTTTTCCTGGTTACAAGTGTGCCCTCTTGCTGCTGCAAGTGCACCTTTTACCTCTTAGCTTGTGCGCCCTTTCTCATATGCACCCCTTCACAAAGCTTGTGCACTCTCTATCGTATGGTGCTCCCTTTCTTCTTCTCAAACAAGTGCGCCTCCTTCCTATGGTGCGCCCTCAACCTTCTCCTTCTCCAAAATCCTTCTTTCTCTCCTCTCTTCACTCAAAACTCATGAGTGAACAATAAATAATATTTTCCCTCCTTCTCTTTTCCTTTAGCCTCATCCTTAGGCTAACCTAGGAACCGATGGCTAGGATTAGATCTTATCCAACAAAGATCAAGGGTGGAGATTAAATCTCCCCCTTTACTTAAGTTCCCTAAGTCACTTTAAGTTATAAAGTCACTTTATGACTTAATAAGCTCATAAAGTCACTTTGACTTTATAACATAAATTAAAGTGACCGAGGGTCACTTTTTCCCCTTTAGTGTTAGACACTCAATAACACCAAGGGACCACTTCCCAAGGTACCCGTTAAGGCTAAATCTGACACCCTAGGCTTTAGGTCGGTTGTAGACTGATGGAATCAAACTAGGCTTAATTTAGGGGTGGATCCTATGGTCACAAATGATGTCACCCCTCTCGTTTTGGGCTGGTGTGTGCCAACCAGAAGGAAGCTACCCTAGGGCGTGCTGCTTGACGGATGAGATTGACCTGCAAAACACAAATCAAACAAGCACAAGATGGTTTTGGGATGACGGTTAGATAACCTCACCCAAAACTTGCATAAAAATTTATTTTAGATGAATTTTTGTGCAAATCCCTAAGCAGAGCGAACCATTAGAATGCAAAAAGACAGTAAATCAAGAAGGAAGAGCACTTCAAATGTGTGCCAAATTGACCCCCAGTGAAGGATGAGCTTCAAACACCTGCAATTAGTTAGAAATCCAATGCAACAACAAGAATCTAGGCCAAAATCAACACATAAGACTCTTTATTCATGTTAAATCAGTGGAATGGCTCCATCACAGAGAAAAGCCAAGAACTGTTACAATGATTTCCAAGAAACTGAGAATCTAAAGCTAGAATGAGAGATGGAATAGAATGAGAGTAGTAATGCTCCTGCAATAGGGTGATCAACCTATCCACTGTGGAAGAATGCTGCATATATAGCTAAATGCATGAAGAATTCGCCTTGATGTTTCCAAACTGGACAAAAAGCTAGCCAATATACCTCGCCCAAGTGTCAATCTGTCCACCTGCCATGTGTCATTGCATGAATGCCTGCTAAAACTGGCTGAGCGATCCCTTCCCAAGCCATCTGGTCAAATCTGGGGGTTATCTG
Organism: Picea engelmannii; assembly: GCA_009831015.1. Lineage (NCBI taxonomy): Eukaryota > Viridiplantae > Streptophyta > Pinopsida > Pinales > Pinaceae > Picea > Picea engelmannii. The sequence continues at coordinate 49,938 of ML807306.1, forward strand.
GAGAATAATGGAGGTCGAATGGGTCAAAACTAGGTAGGTATGAGGATGTAATTGCCAAAATGGTAGGAAGGGAGAACCTCATGGAGAGAAATAGGTTGCCTAGGTTAAGGGAATGAGGGAAAGTTAGGTCGCATGAGTGAAAGAAGGGAAGGAAAAGGGAAAAAGGAAAAAGTGGAAAGCTAAAAGCAAAAGCTAAAGCAGGAAAAGGGGAACGCTGGGAAAGGTAAAAAGCTAAAAGCAGAAAGAAGACAACTCGCCTAGTTTTACTTTTGACTTGCTTTAGGACGCTTTATGATTTTGGGAAATTTCTTTGTTCTATCCAGTTTTTATTTAACAAGTGTTGGGTGACTTAGTGGGCCCAGTTTTAGGAGAAAAAGGGCTCAGATTTAAGCCCGTGGGCCCAGTTTTAGGAGAAAAAGGGCTCAGATTTAAGCCTGTGGGCCCTACATGGGTCGCCACCTCACCCTTGCCACATCATCACCTTGTTGAAATAATGTAACTGCAAAGTGCATTCTAATTATTATTTGATATATTATTCATTGGATCAATCCCCATTGTGGATTGATCATGTCGACTACTGTAAAGGACCAAATCCTCTTTTGTGGATTGGTCATAATATAATTGTAATAGGCATAAAGAGAAGTCAGCCCCAGAATATATCAAAGAAGCCTCGAAATATAATAAAGGTGGTTATAACCATCCAGAAGAAGAAGTCGGCCCTGCTAGTGAAAAGACACTTCCACACGTGCCAAACTTGTATAAAAAAGGAGGCTAGCACCTCACTTAAACACACACTCACTTGTTCATTGAGAGACAAGTTTCGGAGCTGTGGTTGGAGAAGAGAGAGAGAGAGGCACATCTTTGCGACAGGACTTTCTGTACTTGTTTGAGTTATCTCTTGGCATTGTATTGGCTATCTATATTAAGGAAGTTTTGCTGGGTTTTTTGCCCCATGAGGGTTTCCCAGGATAAATGATGTGTCTCTTGTGATTGTGTATTTCTTAGTGATTCTATCTTATGCTATTGTTATCTATTGAAATGCAAAGAACTCTAATAATAGCTTAAACCTTAACATGGTATCAGAGCCAAGCTAAAGAAAGCATCTTTCACAAGAGAAAAGTGAAAAACGTCACTGTTGTCGTACATGCAAATTAGGGCTTTTTGTTGGTGAGGTATTTCAGCCCTAAAACCATTTAGAAAAGTGTGCCCTACCTCAAGGATCATTTTGGCACCTTTAGCACACCTTTTCGGTGGCTAGATCTCTCGGAAAGTGAAACCCTAGTTTCACAAAGTACTTGAAAACCAGAGTACCAGAAGTACCAGAAAACCAGAAGCACCAGTCCAGAAATCCACAGATCAAGTTTGAGGGGGTAAAAGTTGGATTTTCATAAATCTGACTTCACCAGCTTACTCGCCTCAGCTCAGCACATCTATCCCCTGGATCAAAATTTCAAATTTTGAAGTTTGAAAATTAGGGTTTCCTCATAAAACCCTAAGTTGCAGTTGCAATTGCAGTCTCAGAACCAATTGTAGTTGCAGTATCAGTTGCAGTTGCAGCCGTAGTACCAGTTGCAATCACTCTTGAAGTTCTTAAGAGTTGGTAATGATTACGGCTGGTGCCAGATGGAGCCACTACCTGCAAATGCTATCAGAGGTATGTACTCACATATGTTTAAATGGTTAAACTTTAAAGAGTATTTGCAGGAGAAGGGATCTCTTGCCATAGATCCAAAAGGATCTCAAGATCCAACACATTCAGA